>QKWP01001591.1:0-31417 GCA_003550325.1 Gigaspora rosea
AACAAAGTTGTTCTAAATAGAGAATTTGTTTGTGACGAAGTTGTTGTTTGAAAGTTTTGTATTTGGGATGATTTTGAAGAATTTGTTCAAGTGGGAGGTTCCCACTATTAATAACTTTGGGCCAGGTAATATTTGGATTTGCTATAATATTAATTTCTAGTCTTTTTAACAAAAGAATAATTTTAAAAGTAGTAGTTAATCTATTAGGTCTTTCAATATTAGGGGAAGGGTATTGTAGAATATTAGTTGTTGACCATAAATTGTTTTAAAGTTGTTGTAATCTAATGCGAGTAGAGATATCTAATAAATTAGAATCATTGATTCGTGTTAAAAAGTTAGAAATATGATGTTGAAGTTGTATATCCCATATATTATGTATATTGTACAAGTGTGGGTTGAGCATAGTACTATTGAATGTAGATCTTGAAAAACGTGATTTGTGTTTAGCAAAAGTTAAATATTGTGATAAAATTTTTGTGCAGGTAGAGTATGGAAGAACTATATTATGTAATCGATATTCTAAAGTAGGAATTATAACAGTATTAATAATATAGGTAATTTGTTTGTCTGTGATTTGTTTAGTATTAGCGGTTTGTATAAGGTATGAAGCCTCAGCTCGGATAAGTTTGATTTGTTGTGTATATTTGTTATTGAGAGTAAACCAGTATCCAAGAAATTTGAAAGGTTGATTAGAAGGCAAGGAAGGTAGTAAATAGTTAAAGTATGTTATAGAGTTTGTATTTTTTTGATTAGAGCAAAAAATTGATTTGGTAGAGTTAATTTGTATATCTGCTATTTGGTAAAAAGTAGTAGCTGCAGAAATGATAAATTCAAGTTCTGTTAAGGATGAAGCAACCCATAAGGTATCGTCCATATAAGCCAAAACAGATGTAGAGCATTTAAGATAATGTGTTTGGGATAAAGTAAGATTGGTTTTCCAAGAAGTTTGTAAAGTATAATCCATAAACTGAGTAGCAATGCGGTTAATAAGTGGGTCGTAGTAGATTCTCCAGAAAAGAGGAGTAATGGTTTTTCCCTAGTCAATACCATTTTTAACAGAGTAAAAATTGGTAAGACCAAGGTTTGTAATTACACAATTATATCGATTAAATAGAAGATTAGAAAGAATATTAATAAGTTGTAAAGGCATACAAATACGAGCTAGTAATCTAGTAAATAGATCAAATTGAACAGAGTCATAAGCTTTGCTCATATCTTGGGATATAAGCCATAGTAGTTTGTGATTACAGTTGGAGTCTTCTATAATATTATTAAAAATATGTATGGGTATGGAAGTGCTATTACCAGGTAGGGCAATATAATTGTAAGGTGAAAAAATATTGTACTGTGTAAATATTTTGTTAAGCCGATTAGTAAGAAGTTTGGTATAGACTTTTCTAATATGTTCTACTAAACTAATAGATTAAGTGTTAATTAGATTGCCATCAAAAATTGGTTTCTTGGAAATAGGAAAGATACGACTCTCTTTCCATTGTTTAGGAATAGTTTGGGATATTAAACATCGGTTAAATAAAAATGTAATAGCAAGTAAGCAGTTATTGCCAGAGTGTTTAATCATTTCATAGCTAATTCCTGAGGGGCCACATGCCTTGTTGTTAGGAAGTTGGGATAAAGTGTTAAGAATCTCTTCAATGGAAAATGGGTGAAAAGCATCTAAATACCAGTTTGAATTAATATGTTGTTTTGGAAGATATTCATTTGCCCAATATGTATTAAATAAATGTTCATTAATTTGTCTAGGTGCAGTCCATTGATCAAAATGATCCTGAATGTGTGTTTTAATACTAGAGGGTTCAGTTATGATGCTATTGTTATTTTTAATATTATTAATTCTAACAGGATCTTTGTGCTAATTAAGAATACTATTAATCATAGATCTGGGTTGAGTGACCAGTTTAGAGCATCTGGTATTAATGGATTCAAATATTTGTTGACGAGTATATTTGATATTTTCTAGATTACGAGCATGATATAGACTCTTCCATACTTTTTTAGCCTCTGTAATCCATTTAGGTATTTGATTGGGTTGTGAAGAAATAAGTGAAAGTTGGAGTTGATGGGTTGAATTTAAATAGGTAATAGTAGAGTTATAGTGAAGAGGAATAGGTGTACTAGAATTAAGAGAGTATTTGATTTGTTTAACAATACTATTAAGTTTTTTAAGGTTATAGTATAGAAGAGTAGCTTTGGATGAAAAGGAATGATGAAAGTTGCGTACAGCAAATTTTTTATTTGGAATATGTAAAAGTGCTGCATTAATAATACTAGTTTGTAGTTTATGCCAAGTAGTTTCAAGTGATTCAGAGGTAGAAGTACTAAAAGAAGTATTATGGAATATGAGATTAGATGAAACTTGGTCTGCAAAAGCTTGCCAAGATTCATTTGTCGTCATTAGTTTGTAGTTGAAAATTCTTCTACATGTTTTACATTTGTGTCTAGTGTATCCGGTAAATGTATAAAGAAAAGACCAATCAGATATAAGAATCTTATGGTCACTGGAGGTTGAGAAGTCTGAGTTGTCAAATTCGAAAGATAGTAGATAAGGAAAAAGGGGATTATAGGTCCAAATGAAGTCTATTTCACTTTGATATCTAGAGCTATGCCAGGTAGGTTGAGATAAATTGGTATGGGAGGCCAAACTAGATATGTTATTGTAAGAAAGAAATTGAAGTAGTTTAAATTTGGAGTTACTAGTTAATGTAGAGTCAGCAAAGGCGTTAAAGCCTCCTAAAACAATTGGCTGAATATTTGATGAAGTTGCTTGTTGAATCCATTGGATAATAGTATCTTGAATTTGAAATCTCTCCTGTGAGTTATTAGAAGGTAAATAAATTGAAATTATACGAAACTTGAAATCATGTTTGAAGAATAGGTCAATAGCTATTGCATAGTTAGAATAGGTAATAATATTATGAATATGGGGAGTAAGGTGGTTACGAATCATAATAGCAGTACCTGCTCTGGAACCATCAGTGCAGGACCAAAAATAACTATAAAATTGGGTTTTTTGGGGTTTAAATATAGAAGGTGCACTAGTGAGTTTAGTTTCAGTTATACTAATAATATTTAAATTGTGAGATAGACAGTAATTTTTCCAGACTTGTTTCTTAGTAATATTATTAAAGCCTTGAACATTGTGTGTGCAAATAGAAAGGTCAAGAGATCTTAATGGATTGTTGTAATTAGAGAAAAAGTGATTTGTATTGGGTGATGTGGATGATTTGATTAGTGACTGGTAGTATATAGAATATTGATTAGGTGAGAGTATAATATGGTTAGGAAGAACTTCATCTTGGGTATGAAGATATACATGTGCTTCAAGAGTTGTAATATTAATAGAGATTTTGAATAATAATGAAAATGAATTTTTGAGTAAATGTTGTATAAAGGATTTGAGTGTTTGTAAAGGTGGTAAGAGTGGAAGATTATATTTTTTAAGGAATTTATTGTAACAAAGTTCCTCAGAAAGATAAGATAAATTAATATTTGAGAAAGAATTGGTATTAAGATTAGGTGTTGTATATAGTTGTAGGTTGGGTAGTGGTATTTGAAAATTGTTGTTAGATGATTTAAGCTCTATATTACAGAAGGTTGGTAGCTCCCCTAAAGGTGAGATTATAAAGTGACCTAGTAGTAAGTTTTCATATGGAAGGTAAATATGTGCTTCTATGAAGAAATAGTCAATTTGAGGATGTGGTTTGACAAAAATTTTAATATATTGGTCTGAATAAAACATGAGATAATGTTCTAGTATATATTGCAAGAAAGTGCCTATAGTTTGTGGAGAAGGTAGGATTTGTAGTCTATGATAGTAAAGAAATTTATTGTAACATGTTGTTGGGTTGTATATTTCAGGAGAGTTAAGATCAGAATAACTGTCATTTAAGGAGTTTGTAGGAATTTCGATTTCTTTATCACTAAAATCTTTTATGAGTAGCGATTCATCATAAGTTTCTAATATTAGATAGTTGTTAGAGTTGGTATTAGCTGATGGTAAAGAGGTGTTGAAGGAGTGTTGTACTTCAGAATGAGATGAAAATATGATATCTGAAGTATTATGATTGTCTTCTGTAGAAACGCTCGCCGTTTTAAGCTCGGTTCTCACAGCTGCGTGGGGTACCATAGCCTGCCCTGTATGTTGGGTCTGGCCGTCATAATCTTGGTCCTCTGCGTAACTTATTCACTATATATATATTATCTAAATTTGCTTTTTAAGTAAAGTTTTTAGTAATAATAATCTATACTGATTTTTTTTTATGAAAAATATACGAAGAGTTAAAGAATACTATAATGTGTTTTAAAAAAATTTTATTATATGAAACCACAAGTTGCCAATTAACGATATAGTTTTATATAGTAAGGATTACTTTAAAAATTTTTTTATATTGTATAATCTAGTGATCTTTAAGCCAATCAAATCGAATATTTGCCATACTAAAATACTATATAATTTTTGTAGATTGTACAAAGAATTGCTTGATTTTGATTGGTTAAATTATATGATATTTATATTAAATCATATGATATTTACAGTCAACTTTCCATAAATGCAACTCGTAGGGACAAGCCTACAATATGCATTTAGAGAGATTTGCATTTAGAGAGAGCCAATTAAATTGCAGTTTTAAAAATTAGATCATCAAGTTTGTATAACTTCTACCAAAACTGTATAACCTATAACCTATTTTAAATACTAAAATTTGATTGGCTACGTGCATTTAGAGAGGTTAGTGTAATATAAAATGTTATTCAAGAGAATGTACATTACAGAATATAAAACGTGCATTTAGCACTAATAACATTTTACGGAATAGAAAAAATATGCATTTAGGGAGGTATTGCATTTATGGAGGTTGTATTTATGGAGTTCAACTGTATATTTAATCATATGATATTATATAAAATTAGTTATACAAAATTGATCTATAATTGATTTTATATGAAATTGGAAATTTGTACATTCTATTCTTAAGAATATATATTTAAAAACAAACTTTTTTTAAGATTTTTTGTACCAACTTTTTAACAAATACTAATCTATAAAAACTTTGTAGTTAATATATTTATATATAATAAAAACTTTGTCTAAAAGCAACTTGAATACAGGATTCTAGATTGTATATTAAAAAGAACTAAAATAGAATTAAAAAAAGCTTTTCTTATAGGTTTGATCCTCCAAGTAAAAGACTTTTATTACAAAATATTTTAAATAGCTATATATCAATATATAATGCATAGTCATTTTATATTGATTAAAATTAAATGTTATATATCGATTAACTTGTTATAAATCAATATATATCTATAATGATAAATATCATAATTAAAATATAAATCATTATACATCTGCTAATCAATTGTTATTGTATTTATCTGAATTGATAAATAACAATTATATAAGTTATTATATAATTGTAATTTAGTAGTTTTGAAATATTTTAAAATATTTTAGAACTAGAAAATCAAGCTGGATTAGTAAATCTGTAACCTGGGTTATACCAAGCATGCATTGGACTATTTTTTTGAAATATTTCAAAATTTTGTATAACATTAGCAAATTTTATATATAGATATATATCGATTACTAACTGGTAAGATATATATTGATACTAATCACCCCTGCCGATTTTTATCGATAGTGATAGTAATCGATATATATCTGGTAGTAATCGATATATATCTAATATAGATATTAATCGATATATATCTGATATGATATCAATTAATAGTTATTATATTCACATAATTATGCTTTTTGCAAATTTTTAAACGTTTTACAGGTTTTCGCAAGTTTTCGCAATTTAATATAAAACTTTATTTTTTACTTATTATTATTATATAATATATTAAATTATTAAATATAAAATATTCGCAAGTTTTCACAATTTAATATAAAATTTTATTTTTATTATTATTATTATTATATTTTAAATATTATATATTTTATTATGTATTATTATAAAAAAATACCAAAAAAAATAAATCCAAAAAAAAAAACGAAACCAAAAAAAAAAACCCAAAAAAATAAACTATTATATTCTTTATTTTCACTCATATTCGCTTATATTCGCTCATATTCGCTAATATTTGCTTATATTTGCTATTCTTGCAAAGTGCTAAAAGTTAGAATGTTTTTTTGCAAAGTTTCGAAAGAAGTAAGGAATAAATAAAATAAAATTAAAAAAATAAGTAAAAAAACAAACAAAAAACAAAAAACAAAACCAAAAAAATAACAAAAAAAACAAAACTAAAAAAAATAAACTATTATATTTCGCTCATATTTGCCTATAATCAATTATATTCGTTTATATTCATGACTTCTTGCAAAGTGCCAGAGATATTAGAATTGGTGTTCTTGAAAGTGCTGGAAAAGTCAAGTTGTTTTCTTGCAAAAACCAAAAATGTAAGCAAACTAAATAAAAAATAAACAAAGCCCCAAATCTCCATTTCGAGTTCGTGGTTTGCAATTCAGAAATCGTCGAAGGTTTTCACAAAGTACCGGAATAAAAAAATTAATAAAAATAAAAAAAACAAACAAAAAACATGAAATGAAAAAAATAAAATGAAACCTTGCAAAAACTTGCGATAACTAGTAAAAACTTGCGAAAACTTGCATTTTTGAACTTTAGAAATTGCTAAAGAAAGTAGTTGTGCATTTTTGCAAAGTGTCGAAAGGCTGAGTTGGCTTGCGATAAGTACTAAAAAGTTATTGGATTTCTTGCAAAGTACTAGTGGTAAAGTGTAAAAATAAAATAAAAAAAATTAAAAAATAAAAAAAAATATATAAAAAAAAGGGTTAATATATTTGTAACCATAGATTACAATAAATTTTTTGTAGCCAGGTCCATAGCTAAGCCCAGATGTAAGCTAGAGTTAGGGTTAGATTGTAATTGGTTAGGGTTAGAGTTAAAATTAATGTCAAAATTACTACAAAATCGCAAGAGGTGCATTTTTTGTTAGTAGTACAACAGGGTTACTCTAGTAAATTTTTGAGTTATTAACAATTTTATAAAATACGGTTACAGTAACCATGGCTACAAATATATTAATCCTAAAAAAAAAATAAAACAAAACTAAAAAAAATTAAACAAAACTAAAAAAAATGAAACAAAACCAAAAAAACAAAAGGAAAATGAAAAAACAATATAAGATTGATAGAAGATCTAAATTATAAACAAAAAAATAAACAAAGATCTAATTTGATCTTGTAGTACAATCATCGAAAATATCAGTCAAATGCGTCCTGATATGATCCAGGTTAAAATTTTTTTTTTTTTTTTACCTGGTAATCTGGGATGAAATTTTCATGACACGGTCAAAACACTATGTAATCATTAAAGATCTGCTAATCATCATATATCATTTCAAATAATTACGATTATAATCGATTTATAGATATATAACGATTTAATATAAAAAATGATATATATCGATTATAGATATATATTGATTTTTATCCAATTAATCGATATTTAACGGTATTTTATATCAATATCTATATATAAAATTTGTTGATGAATGTATTGTAATTAATCTAAAATTTTGTATTACAAAATCAAATACTGATCAGATTAGATCTTTTGTTTATAAATTAGATCTTTCATTCAGTCTTACATTGTTTTTTTTTGTTTTCATTGTTTTTTTGTTTTCTTTTTTCATTTTGTTTTTTAATTTTATTTATTTATTTTTTAATTTTTTTTTAATTTATTTGGCATTTTACAAGAAAACCAATAACTTTTTTGGCATTTTGCAAAAATACCAATTTGACTTCACAAGCCAACTCAAATTTTTGATACTTTGCAAGAACACTTTTAAATCTTCAAGAATGCTTCTTTAAAAAAATAATTTAGTTAGGCACAAGTTTTCGCAAATTTTCATATATTTATTTTTTTGTTTGATACTTTTTGTTTTTAATTTTTTGGTTTTTTTTTTAAATTTTTTTTATTAGTTTATTTTATTCTGGCACTTTGTGAGAATACACTTCTTTAAAAAAATAATTTAGTTAGATACAAGTTTTTACAAGTTTTCGCAAATTTTAGCAAATTAATTTAGCACTTACAAAAACACAACTTGGTTTTGGCAATATCCAAATTTGCAAGAATATGAACTCTTACTTTAGAGATATAGAGATTTGGGGCTTCATTTATTTTTTTTATTAAATTTGTTTACATATTTTGTTTTCAGTTATTTTTTTTTTTATTTATTTTTTTAATTTTATTTTATTTTATTTATTTATAATTTTTTTTAGAACTTTGCAAGAAAACAATCTGACTTTTCTGGCACTTTACAAGAACACCAACTCTAACTTTTTAGCCACTTTGCAAGAACATACTAGATTCTTCCACAATTTGCAAAAATACCAATACTTCTAAGAAATAGTTTTTTTTACTTCTCTACTATTTTTAAAAAGAGTGATTATAAGTGAATATAATAGTTAAAACAAAGAGAAGAAATAATAGCTAACTGCAAGGTAAGAAAAATAAGTGTGTAGTAGTGCTTGTACCTGAATAACTTTTTATCTAAAAGGTTGTAACCTTTAACAAAATTTAATAACCAGTTTTATATCCTATTCAAATAAAAGGATAACGGTTATATCCAAATAAGATATTTATATAATTGTTGATTTATATATACAGTATTAATGCATAAATCAAATAAAGTAACTCTATAATAATAAAGTAAAAAAAATTAGAAAAATAAATAAATAAATAAATCAAAACGAATAAAAATGAATTACTATATGCTCGTCTAAATATTAATTGCTAACTTTTATTCATTAAAAGAATAGTTCTAATATTCATATATATTTAATAATATAATTAATAATTTTTATATTCCTTGCGTAGAACACATCCACACTTGTTTTTCGACAACGGCAGGAATCTGGTCAGGTGTCATGTCTAGAATATAATTACTAAATTTTTTTAAACAAACATAAATTTATCTTTTTCGACATAAAAAACTTGCATCCCAAGTTATTCCTATTTGTTTAGGCATGAGAAGTTTTTCTGTTAAGCCAATACAAAAAAATAATGACGAAACAATAAAAGAATAATCTTTATATATATTAATGAAAAAATCAATATAATTATTAATAAGTAATTATTATCAGTAATTTATACATTGCTATGCATTTCACAATCGTTAAAAATCGAGAAAGAACGCATGTTCATTCAGAATTAAATTCAGAAATGATGTAGAACAATAAGTAATTATTATTAGTAATTTATTAAATAATCTGCATACAAAATAAAAATCGAGAAAGAACACATATCAATTCAGAAATGATGTGGAACAATAAGTAATTATTATTAGTAATTTATTACTGAAAGCTAGTATAAGTTTAAAGCATAATTGATTTATATTACCTATTAAAAAAATATAATAAACAAACAAAATATTTTTTTTTTATAATGCAATGCCACATGAAAGCGGATTTTTATTAGGTTTTTAGATAATACATTCTTGGTTAATGAGAGTATATTTAGCCACACGTGCAACTTTTGGTTGCTTATTTGAGTAGTCCGCCCAAAGATTCTACACTATACACCGTACCTGTAACCTAACTAGGAGATTACCTATTTAAACTCTCTGGTGTCCCCTGTTCTGCATCACCCACCACAATCACACCTACACATAACCTCGTGCTGCTTCAATTGAAGACCACCCAGATCGACATTTGCCATACTACTTGTACCCTAATTCTATAGATAATCTAGTAGCATTCCAATTGCCGGATTACCCTAGGGAGGGTGTAGTACATACTCCCCTAATCTTTCTATGTCCTATACATTTCTAAATTAGGCTTTGAATACCTTCGCAATGGCTGAGTCCACCGCTAGCAGTCAGGGCTAACCATTGAACCGCACAGTATCCTTGCCCTTGCAAGGTTCATTCCGATTCTGGTACCTACATCAAACAGTTTTATAACCGATCCTTCCCAAACTACCAAAACAGTTAGCCCGGATGGATCGTTGTACCTCGGCTTTAGGTGCCTTTTTTGGTTAACTTCCCTTGGTTTCTAATTTCGTAGCATAGGACCTTTTCTCTGGTACGTCTCCGATGGCCAGGTTGGTGCTCACTTGACCCGTGGTGTTCGTCCAGTTCTTCAGTTTCAAATTCTGGTATCCGCAGTATTGTTGAAGATCTTCACTACCTCCTTACTTAGTTCTTGCTAAACGGGTTTCAATTATTTCGGTTCCTTGAATTTGTCTGTATTACAAAACACAACTTCATCTAAAAGCTCCTATTCGAGATGGTAACCAAGGACTACAGGTAATATACCCAATCGATCGTTGAATAAATGTTACTGGTACACAGGCCTATTTTTCTAAACTGTCTTCAGTGGGATTTGAACTCTAGATCTGTCGCTTGGGGGATGACAACTTAACAACTTCACTAAGTCGCCACACCCTTAAGGGTAGAGTCCAATGTTGATCATTTTCATATAAAATTAATGTACGAAAAAATTTACATAGGTATTACAAAAATGCCACATATTAAAATTTTTTAAATTGCAATCAATTTTAATCAAAAATTGGTGGCGCATAGATCAAATACTTCCTTTTATAGTAGTGAAACTTTAAACGCTTGTACTATTTAAAAAACCTATATTTATATATCATAAAGTTCTCTGTGGTGACACAAAATTAATGATCCTAATTGGTTTATATTATATAATTTTTGTAACCAATTTGTAATACCCAATCTTTAAATATGTTTCTCTGTGAGGATTTAACCAATTTTAATAATTTTACTACCGTTAAAATCAGAAAAACCTATTCTACAATTTTTTTTAGAAATTAAAGTAGTTTACTTAATATAATTTTTTTTAATTTTAAAAAGAAAAAAATTTTACCATTTGTTTTATATATAATTTGCAAATAGTGTACTCTACCCTTAACAAACAAAATATTAAAATCATGTTCTTATTTAAAATACATTAAATTTATGATGTAGACAAGTTTTACACCGAGTGATGCTAGTATATAAATAATATGCAAATTAAAACTTTTATTATAATTGTATTTTACCCTATATTATCCTATATTATATCTTAAGTTAACCGGATACCTCAATAATTTATTTGTTTATCAGTTTTATAATTTGGGTATCCGGATAGCCTAACAGTTAACCAGTTATTGTACCCTAGGGCAGTGTTGTACATGGGACAGTTGGGACATATGTTGGGACATTTTGGGACATTCTGGAACAATTTTATAAATTGAAATTACTTAAAATTTTATTAAGATAATCTAATTAAATTTTTTTAAAAATGTGTTCAGCACCTAAAAAAATATATAATTTTAAATTAATTTATTAATTATTAAGGCTTGGGACATAGTTGGGACACTTGGGACACTGGGACGTTGGGATGTTGGGACATGGCAAAAAAAGGCTGTAACAGTGAAAATGTACAACACTGCCCTAGGGTACAACCACTAGTGTGTAGAGCTAGTATTATGTGATGAAGTGCAAAAATAGTTTAAAATATTACTATTTTTTCATTTGGGAAATGACAAAAATCATATAATTTTTTAGAGGAAGAGAGGATAAAAAAAGTTGAAATTACTATGTAAGAATCTGACTACATATATATTAAAGCAGAGGAAGGGGGTAGATCTCTGATAAAAAATAATCAGGTGATTAATAACATGGCTCTTTTTGTTTTTTTTGTTATTTTTTTCGAAGGGGTTTTTTTTAGTTTTATTTTTTTTTATTACAGTCAGACCTCCCTAAATGCAACCCCTCTAAATGCAACATCTCTCTAAATGCAACCTTAAATTCTGGCCCAAATATATTTCTGACCTCTATAAATGCAATTTTTCTTATTGTTCTCTAAATGCAAGCTGTCAAAAGTTTGGCCCAATGACTTGCATTTAGGGAGGTCTGACCGTATTTTTTTTTATAATAAAATATATAATATTGATTAAAAATGTCTATTTAATTTAAAATATAATATATAATAATAATAATAAATAAAAAAATATGAAATTTTATATTAAATTGCAAAACCTTGTGAAAACTTGCTAAAACCTGTAAAATGTTTAAAAACAAGTATACAGAGAACCCTGAATAATCTATGTGAGGTTATATTTGAGCATTATAGTAAAAATTTTTTTGGTTAGCACTTTTGTTTTGATATATATAAGCTATATTTTAAATATTAGATCACACTTTTATCTACCTTTGACTTTTTTTAAAATATAACATCTCTAAAAAAAAAACAAACTTATATTCTTAAAAAAAAAAAAACTGAAAAAAATTTTTAAAAAATTTTTATGCTCATCTGATTCATAATGTGTTATAGATTATAAAAATATATACTACAAAATAAAAAAAAAACATAAAAAAAAAAAGCTGTTTTGATTAATTTTTATCTAATTTTTGCTTTTTTCCATTTTTGTATTTATTACCTACTAAATCACTATTATGGTCTGGATTTTTTATTAGCACATTTCAAATAAAAGATTTATAAAAATTCCCCATTAGTATTCTTTTAAATCTACCTTTTTTGCTATTTAGCTGTTTTCAAATATAACCTTTTTCTCCAATACCTATTTTTCAAATATAATCTTTTTTAAAAAATGGGTCTCCATTAGCTATTTTTCAAATATGACCTCACATAAATTATTTGGGGTCCTGTATAGTATAATAATATTGATTAGAATTATTATTTGTGATTTTTAATCTAATATCTATCAATTATTACTGATTATTACTGATTACTATCTTAATTGTTATTCTTGTCAGAAGGGATTTAAATTGATTACTATCCAATAACCAATAAAAATCAATAGTAATCCCTGTGCAAATTTTGGTAATATTGTTACTATAGAAGTTGTAATAAAGCAATAACTTTAAAGTTTTTTATCACAATATATAGAAGTTTAAGCAGAAGCAAACTTTTGGTCACATATATTATTTTGCAAAGTATAAAACTTAAAGCTCTTTTAAAATTTGGTACTCTTAATATTTCTTTTTGAATTTTTAAAATTTCACCAAAAAGTAAGAAATCTAGCACATTTCTTTCAAAAAATCAGTAGTATTTACTTTTTTCAAATTGTGAATGCACCTACCAAATCAGAAACAAGTCACAAGTAAATTTCAGATTCTTCAAGATAAACAGATAAACAATTAATAATATATGAGATATTTTAAAAAAAATTTTGAAATGAAATTTCTTTCTAAAATGTTCTCTTAGGCATAGCTTTTTTCTTTTTTTATATATATATATAATACTTAGGCAAAGCATTTCTTTGTAAACTAGTGCAGTTTTATTTTTTTTATACTTTTTTTAGATTAGCCTTTATCTTAAGTATAGGTTTTTTTTTTTGTTTTTTTTATCTGAACATTTTTGATTTTTTTTTTTTTATTTTGTTAGTATTTGGTTTACATTTAGATTTTGTAGTTATCACCCTTTTTTATTTTTCCTTTATACTTCTTTTTTGCTTTGTTTTTTTTGTATAGTTGAGTTTGGATATTATTATTTCCACCATAAATGCCAAATAGAAGGAATTTAAAGAAAAATCCTAAGTTGGTCTTGATAGGGCTATTTGTCAATAAGGTGGTGCAACAGATCGCATTTAGGTGCTCTTTGAAGTAACCAGATAATGTCAAATTTGTAAAGGTTTCAATTATCATATACAATTCTATGGTCTAATCTTTAATGAATAAATATTGATGAAACCATCAAAAATCAAAAAATTCTTCTACGTAAGAAGCTAGGAGAAGAAGGTTTGAGAAATCACTCTTGGGTTACTCGGGTGACTTTTTAGTTGACACGGTTTTCGCCCGGGTGGCCCATGGCCTACCCGGTGAAAATTTTTAGACGGGTTAAAACACATCCTAGGTTCTAATTTTAAATGAAATAAAAAGTTTTAATAATTTATAGCATTGATTAACAAATTTGATTGGTTCTGATTTGACATTCTTGATCAAAATTAAGACATATATATATTTGGGTTTGCTTATTATCCCAAATGAAGTAGAGCCCCAATTCCCGAACCCAAGCTATGTAATAATGTCATAATTCAAAAAAAAAAAGTTGGGTCGCAACTAATCAGCAAGTTTATTTCATTGAATATATGTTTAGAACCTATTACAGTAATACAAATATAGGATGGATTTAATAATATGAGAAGAAAGTATTTAAGAATGCTTATATTTTTCACATACTTGGCGAATTGTTTTGGTCCCTTTTGAATTCTCTTTTGAACCTTAAGAACATTGAAGCGAACAGTCTTGGAAAGAGGGCTAGTTGTGTTCATCGACTCAATTAATCGATGTAATTATAATATATTATTGAAATATAAAATTAATAATAAGCTAATTACCGGCATTGGCCTACAGTAACAATATCGCCCGGCTGAATTAGAAAAAAAATTAGTATGAATCATAATATGTAAAGATATACTTCGAGAATTCACTTACTGAGACGCCAACAAAGGCGGGAGATAAATGTGCAGCAAGATTTTTATGGCGTTTTTCATAACGATTATATTTTGTGACGTAGTGCAAATATTCACGACGAACAATAATTGTTCTTTTCATTTTGACAGAAACTACTACGCCAGTCAATATACGACCTCGAATAGACACCTCACCAGTCCAGGGGCATTTTTTATCTATGTAATGACCCTCAATAGCCTCCTTAGGTGTCTTAAACCCTAGGCCTACATCCTTGTACCAGCGGAGGTTTTTGGCTTTGACCTTTTTGCTGGCTTTTGGATTTTGGAAGATACCAACTTGTTTCTGAAAAGCTTTTTCAACCTATATAATTTTGATGTAATTTTCAATTTGAGTTCTTACTAAATAAAGGACAAAACAAAGTGCTTTTTTTACACGTAAATAAAAAAAAAAACTGACTAACTTGCTCAGACATGTTGCTCGAATTGAGGCCACGAAAAGAGAGGAAGATCAAAAAAAATTTTTTTGATCTTTTATAGTAGCAAATCTGCAATTTCGGATGAGATCTTGGGGATTAGAGAATAACCCAACGTGTGGAATTGTACCTGGTATGTACGTACATATGTACGTACGTATGAACTGTGTTCGTGAGCTTTCTCCCCAATTTTTAGTTTTTGTTTAAGAAAATGATTTTGGAGACTTTGGAGACTTCATTCCAACCGAGGATCTATAATATTGCCGAAAGGCGTAATTACACACCAAATTTTGCCTCAAGCGACTATGAAACTAATTTCGTAAATAAAGGAACGCCATTAGTTATTGATAACGGTACGTTTGATTAAAAACTCATAAATGACAAAGGAAGCTAGCCAAATGCATTTTAGAGTTATATAGAAAATTAACACGTAGTGCAATATACCGATGGGTTTCATAAAAAAAATAAAGATCGTTATTTTTTGATAGTGAAACTTACAGTTGTCACTATCGGTTTCTTTTTTAATATAAAAAATTAGCATTGATGCGAATGGCTAATGGGCAAATTCATTATCCATTTAATTGCTAAAGGATCATATCAGTGTCGTGTTGGGTGGGCTACTGACATTTCACCAAGATGTAAGTACGAATATTAAAATTATAATCATAATCGAAAGGTTGAACTTTTCATTAAAGATTATTTTTTGATTTTAGTACAATTTGATAATTTGGTATCCAAGTATAAAGATCGTAAATTGAATCAAAGCATTTTGTTGGTCGGCAATGATGTTTATACGGACGCTACGGCAAAAACGAATGCGAAATCAGCATTTGATGGAAATGTGGTTTATAATTTTGAAACGATGGTAAGAAATTGTGATAATTATTATTTTATCCAAAATTTTTATCTGTTGCATTTATGTAATTATAACTGTCTTAAACTTGAAAGGAATCTGTTTTAGATTACATCTTTATCAAACTTGGAATCAATACCGATAAAGTAAATCACCCAATATTGATGACTGAACCTGTCTGCAATCCAAGCCATTCGCGAAAACGTAATTAAAGTTTATTCGATCTTTTGTATAACGTTATTAAACAAATTTATGAGCTTATTTCTTTTTTTGATTATAGTGATGTCAGAGCTATTATTTGAATGTTATCGTGTACCATCGGTGTGTTATGGTATTGATGCGCTTTTTAGCTTTCATTTTAATGGATTATCCTTCGATGAAGGTGGAATTGTGATATCATCTGGTCATACTACAACCCATGTTATACCAGTGCTTGGTCGTGGTGTGTTAGGACAGACTAAAAGGTATTGTGCAATTTGGAAACTATATTATTTAAATCCGGATCTGAATTATGCTTCACTTTCCTTAATAACGTTACGAATAATTTCTTAAGAATATCATATGGTGGATTGACATCAACAGATTATATGTTAAAGTTAATGCAATTAAAATATCCAACATTTCCAACAAAAATGACTGTCAACCAAGCACAAGTCAGTAACGTTTTTTTTCAGCTTTATTGTTTGAAAATGTCATATTGTTTATGTATAATTATATGTGTTATATGTTATCAGCACCTTGTACATAATCATACGTATGTTGCCGAAGATTATTTTTCTGAATTAAAAGAGTATACTGATCCGAAGAAATTTGCGGAAAAGGATCGAATCATTCAATTTCCTTACGTACCACCGGTAAGCAAATATATTTTAATCTATGATAGTTTATGTATTGTTTCGTTATACGTGTGATGTAATTTTTTTTTTTCAAAGGCTAATGAAAAGAGTGAAGAAGAATTGGCTAGGGCAGAAGAAAGAAGGCAGGAGCAAGCACGTCGGTTAAAAGAACAGGCTGCAAAATTAAGACATCAGAAAGTAAGCCTTTATCAAAATTTTATGTTTATTAAGAATCAAGCTTCAAAATATAGCAAAATAACTTTAATATTATTATCTATTTTAATAAGTTAAAAGAACTAGAAAACCATTTGGAATTCTACATGGAAATCAAAACAAGCAAATCCTCAATGAAAAAAGCAGAGTTTATTGTATGGTGTATTTTAGTAATATAAAAAGTAATGCATTATAGGCTTTATAGGCTGCAGATAATGATGAATAATTTACATTCAAATAGGCAAAGCTTAAAGAAAACAGAATAAGTGACGAAGCGGAATTGGATGAGTTCATTCAAAAAACTGAAAAGTCGGTACAGAGAGCCAGGAATAAATTATTAGGTATTGAAGAAGTTGAAATAAAGGTGTGTAATAAATGGATATGATGTTATTAAATTATTATATGATCATTTTATAATTTTATCGATTTTAATTGATATTGAATTCAGGAAGAACCTACATTTCCACTTGTAGATATACCGGATGATCAGCTAAATGAAGTTGAGAGAAAGGAAAAAAAGAAGCAAATTGCTTCAAAGAGTCTTCATGAAACACGTCAAAGACAACGAGAAGCAAAAGAGTTAGCTAGACGACAACAAGTAAATTCTTTTATCAGTTTATATGAATTCTTTTTCCAAAACCCTTTATATGTAATTGTAATTTTTATTAGGAAGAAGAAAAAAGAATGGAAGAACAAAGACGGCAAACAGATTTTGAAGGCTGGTTAAGCGAACTTAAGCATAATTATCAGGTATACAATTTTTATTACTTTTTATTCAGAGTTAATTTTAAAATCTGAACATGTTAAATCTACCATCCTTTAGAATCAACTTGATAAAGTAAAAAGTCTCAAACGAAAAAAGGAACAGCTCTCGGATCGGAGAAGTCACGCTTCACAATTACGGATGAAATCAATCGCTAATTTGGCTAGTGACACTCCACAACAAAAGAGACGTAGAAAAGGTCAAGATGGTAATCATCAAGTATATTATCTTAATCAACTTGAATAAATTTAATCAATTTTTTATCTAATCCATTCTCTTTTACCAAATAGAGGATACATTTGGAATGGACGATAATGATTGGGCTATTTATAAAGAGATAGTAAGTTAATATTGAATTATGTGTTTTATATGTTATTTATTATTCAATGTGTATTAATTGCTTGTAGAGTAGAGAAGAGGACGCATGGGAGGAAGAAGAGGAACTTACCTCATTGAGAGAATACGAAACAAAACTTCTTCAATATGATCCCACATTTCTGCCAGAGCATACATTTGACGCAAAGAACTCTGTTAAAAATTCTCTGATTTTCATGTTTACTCGGGGAGTTACGCCTCCATTTGATCCAGAGAATTTTGCACAGATGCATCAATTGCATGTCAATGTTGAAAGAATAAGAGTTCCAGAAGCTTTATTTCAACCTAGTATACTTGGATTGGATCAAGCTGGGATAGTGGAAACTATTGGAGAAATAATAAGCCGGTTTGAGGATGTAGATGCAAGAAAAAAGATGATTCGGGTAATTAAATTGCACATTATGAATTTTGTTGTTTATTCATTGATCTGCACATTATGGGTTATGTTGTTTATTCATTCTAATTATTATAATAGTCTATATTTGTAACTGGAGGACATACACAAACTCCAGGCCTTTTAAAACGATTAGAAATTTCTCTTGGATCAATTTTACCGGCTGGGTCACCGCTCCAAATAATTCATGCGAAAGATCCAGTACTTGATGCGTGGCATGGTGCAGCTCTTTGGTCACGATCTTCCGAATTTCAGAATTATTATGTTACAGTAGAAGAATATAATGAATGTGGAGGTGAATATATAAAAGAACATCGATTTGGAAATGTATATTACAAAACATGAAATTTTTGTGATTATTACTATTTACATAATGGATGTTTATGAAACTTTTGGCAACATAATCTTCTGTTTGTATTGATAATTTATTTTTGCAATGATGCCAATTCGTGCTTTTGAAAAAAAAACCATAATTCCAAAACATCCCAAATTGAAACCGTTTTTAGCAATACGAATACCTATTATTTGAGATAAAAATATGTCTACACAATTGGATGACAATACAGTAACAAGCTGTCTATTAAACCGAAGAATTTAAGCTAAATATTAAAATATTGTTTTATTTGAAATTTGAATAATCATTTACAAATGAACTAAATGAACTATAAAAAGCTCTAGTCACAAAAAAAAACCTTATAAAATAAATATGATCGTTATAAATTTACAAATACATAAAAATAAGTATATCAATCACATATTAGCATCAATTAATATAAATAAATCTAGAGTTTAAAATTAAAAAATGTTTTTAAGAAGTTAATAAGGACCTCCCTTGGGTGGATATCCTTGACCAAAATTTGGTGGTGGATACACTTGGTTATTGGGAGGTGGATAAGCATTATTAGGTGGATAAGCGTTATTAGGTGGGTAAGCATTATTAGGTGGGTAAGGTGGTTGTTGGTAACCACCCTGGGGTGGATATCCATTATATTGAGGATATCCTCCTGGTCCTCCTCCTGGTACATTAGGAGTTGGTATAGGTACCGGAAATGACACTGGACTACCAGATCGAGGAGGTTGTGGTGGATACCCGACATTCTGAGGTGCTTGAGGTGGATAAGCCGCAGATGGTCCTTGAGGTGGATAAGCACCTTGAGGTGGGTAGGGCGCAGACGCTCCTTGTGGTCCCTGAGGCGGGTAGGGTGCGGATCCTTGTGGTCTTTGAGGTGGATAGGGCGCAGACGTTCCTTGAGGTGCTTGAGGTGGATAAGGTGCAGAAGTTCCTGGTGGAGGATAAGGTGACGTTGATTGCGAAACCGGATTGTACGGTGTATTACTTTGCTAAATTGTTAAATGGTTCCAAAATATAATTAATGTTTCTATTTTAAACACGAATAAAGATATTTTTTAAGTTATAGAACTTCACTTACAGGTCGAGGTGAATTATGTGGAATAGGTGAATTATGTGGAATTGGTGAAGAACCTTGAGAATAAGAAGTTTGGGGAGGGTAAATTGGAGAGGATGTACTATTATTCGGATAACTATTTGGGGGTCTATATGCAGTGGAGGGATGAGGTGTATATTGAGCTGTAAACGTTGGTTGTGGAGGTTTTTCTACTGGAGGTGGGGCACCCTTTGAGTTTAAAAAGACAATATATTGAGTGTATAAACATTTCATAGACGACCATTACGGAAATTATCATAATTAAAATGCTTACAGCGTTGTAAAATGTCATCTCAAGGAAAACTTCCCCAGCATATTTGTTACGAAATTTGATTTCATGCCAAGCTAATATTAACACGAAAATTTAAATATTTAAACAAGTATTAAACCATTCAGCTTAAATCAAATTCAATTAGGATTTTTACCATCCCATTCTCCACTTTTTAACACCTCGTCTAATTTAATGATTTCATCGCCTACAAGAACATGCTCTCGTTTATCTTCGTTGTAAACTTGAACTTTCATTATTTTATGTCTCGGGTCATCCGTAATTTGAAAGCGTAGTTCTTCATCCCATTCTGGATGTTGCCCACCTCGTTTATCTGTCTTCGTTCTTTTAGCCATATCTCCTATCCGAAATGTGGCAAAAGGATCTCCTTTACCAATGACATCGCGGGCAACTAAATTGCGCTATATATTATTATAAGATCATTGCAGAATTATTATTGTTTTTTAGTTATAAAAACATTAATTTTATGATTACAAAGATGTCCCAATGCCAGGTAATTAATTTGTCCCACTGAAACTTTATGAAGTGAATTGTTGAACTTTTATTGTGTCATAATTATAGAACAAAATTACCTACCGCTTTAATAACAACTACCACAAGTTCACCTAATGTTTTAGACATTTTAGAAAATACGAATTCTTTTAGAGGTTACTATTCCGATGTTCTTTTTTATTAATTTTATGATCGTCAAGGTGTGGCGTTTGGAATTTGCACATGTTCGGATACCAATACAATGTATTTTATTTGCCAAATATGGTTATTATTATGCAAATTTGAATTTCAAACCTAAAAAGTAATATATATTGTAATATCGAATTTTTTTGTGCTTGCCCAGAAGCTTCTTCCATGCACTGGTTTCTAAAATAAGATTGCTTTTTATAAATATTCGGGGCCCTGTATGAAATTTGCTCCGATTTCTATCAGATTATTTTTGCGGAAAGCTGCTAATACTATTAGAAAAATTTTGATTAACGAAATTTTACAATAATTCTCTGTTTTAAGATTGAACTATATAGCACTCGTACACTTTCATGCAACTGTGTCACGATCAAAAAATTAATTATCTTTATAAAAATACCTTATATGATTTTTAATAATGTATTTGGTAATCCTAACACAAATTTTAAGTCTGCATAATGCTGCGATATTATCTTAATAATTTCAATAATATGCAACTTTTTAGATTTGACAAAATAAAATATAGTAATTTATTACAGTTGAATGTTTATCCTACTTGCAGAACTCGGTTCGACCCTGTTTGAAACCTGAACCGGTTAAACTCGAGTTTTTTGATCACATGATTTTTACATTAGATGAACAAAAATGTTTGATTAGTAATTGACTTTAGACGACGAAAAATACTTTCTTTCGATTGGTTAATTATTAAGGCGTTATGTTAAGACTGTAAGATGAGATAGACTCTTTAATTAAGTTAATTACGATATTACGCTGATATTTAATGCAAATTACTTTTTTTAAATATATAAATAAGCGATTTTTTTTTCGTTTGCACATATTTTACTTATTTACTTAAACTTCGTAAGATGGATGAAGAAAACGCATTTGAACAACCTCAAAATACATTGAATCCGAACCGCTTTCAGAAATAACAAACCATCCCCAAAACGATTAAAAAAAGATCCCTTCTATATGCAAAATATAAAGAATTTAGCACATCTATTACTGAAGACGATAGAGACTCCCCAAGAAATTATTTTAGAAAATATCATTAAATAATACTTCCAATGTTCTGGAAGAATATCTTACGACTATTGAGGAAAATTGTAATCCATTAGACTTTTGGAAAGCACTTGTATGCTATTCTGGACGAGCGTCCTTATCCTGTACCCGGGGTAGAGGCTTTTATCCTATGCCCAGGGGGTATAGATTTTTATCCTGTACTGCCTAAATCTGATTGGTCCAAATATTAAAAAATTTAAATTTTTCGAAGACTTTTTTATTATAGATAATTTATTAAAAAAGAAAAAAAAAATAAAAAAAAAATACTAAGTAGCGAAAAGTACAAAAAAAAAATTAAAATTTTTCGAAGACCTTTTTATTATAGATAATTTATTAAAAAAAGAAAAAAAAAAATAAAAAAAATACTAAGTAGCAAAAAGTACAAAAAAAAAGAAGCAAGACAAAGGCCAAAAAACACCACCAAAACACATTAAATGACGACGAATGCACCTACATGATAACCAAAGACACCAAATGACGACCAAAAGCAACAAAATCTATGATAAAAAACACTACCAAATGACACCGAAAGCACCACTAAACGATGCTAAAAGACCACCAAAAACACCAAACTATGACGAAAAGCACCATTAAACGACGATGAAAAGACCACAGACGACATCCAAAAACACCACCAAACGACAACCAAAAGCACACAAAACGACGATAAAAGCACCACAAAAGAGCAACAAAAAGCACTACACGAACAACGATGAAAGCACCAAAAAAAACGACGACAAAAACACTGCACAATAACGACAAAAGCACAAAAAAAAAAACAACAGCAAAAACACCACAAAACGATGAAAGACCAAAAAAAAAACGAAACCACTTCACAACGCGACAAAGTAAAAAAAATGACAGCAAAAACACCACACAACAATGACGAAAGCACCAAAAAAAATGACTACACAACGACGATGAAAGCATAAAAAAAACGACGGCAAAAACACTACACTATGATGATGAAAGCACCAAAAAAGACAATGGCAAAACGACGACGAAAGCACTGACAAAAAACAGCGCGATTCTATGTTGATCAGTTTAATTTTATATAAACATAGTCACATGATTGACACAGGTTAAGATCCTATACCCCAGGGTATAGGTTAAGTTTCCCCATTCTGGACTTGCACGAATGGCACATGATTATTTGGTTGTGCAGGCCACCTCTGTGTCTAGCGAAAAAGTGTTTTCTAAAGCCAAAAATACAATTAATTCAATCCGTAATCGACTATCTGAAGAAAATGCACCTGCGAGTCTCTGCTTAAAAACATGATACGAATCATCGATTGTGGATGATGCTGAAATCAATACTTATAAGGGGGCATCCATAAATAACGTTATATTTGGGGGGTCCCCCAAAATATAACGATTTTCCACTATGTAGAGAGGGCCCCTCCCAACATAACGCAATTTTTTTATTAAAATTTGTTTAAAACTTGATCCAGTGGTCCAAATTGAATGATTTTGGTACCATTCGAATCGTCTCGAGGAGAGGATTCGAATGGTAACAATTTAATTTGATTAAGAACACTGGATCACGTTATATTAACGAAATACTATTGGTTATTATGTTTTCTTATAAAATTACTATAAAATCAATAGTATTTCGTTAATAACACGTGATCCAGCAATCCAAATGAAATGATTTTGGTACCATTGGATTCGTCTCATAGAGACGAATCGAATGGTACCAAAATCATCCAGATTGGACCACTGGATCATAATATATTCAAGTTTTTGTAAAATTTTATATATAAACATACGGATTTGAAAAATTTTTTTATATAGTAGGGGGGGGTCCAGCGCTACTATGAGGGGGTACATAACGTTATTTATGGATGCCCCCTGATCTGAAATCAACACTTATAACTATCCCGCTAACTATTTTACCCTATGACATATAGTGTGACAAATTATACAAAAACATTGTTACTTCCCTTAAGATGATTTTTCTAAAATTCACACCCCCTAACAGTGTTGTACATGGGACAGTTGGGACATGAGTTGGGACATTTTGGGACATTTGGAACAATTTTATAAATTGAAATTACTTAAAATTTATTATTTAATTTTGTTAAAAATGTGTTTAGCACCTAAAAAAATATATAATTATATATTTTTTTAAATTGATTTATTAATTATTAAGACTTGGGACATAGTTGGAACACTTGGAACACTAGGACATTGGGATGTTGGGACATGGCAAAAAAAGGCTGGGACAGCAAAAATGTACAATACTGCCCCTAGTATCACACCCTATCAAATGTCAACTATACATCATTACCATTTTTGGGTTATCTAAATCCATGTACTCACATGACATTTTTGTGTAAATTAACCAAACTGAATTGTGAAATTTTGTTTATACAGATCAGCTCAAAGAAATCAAATAACAAAAAAAAACAAGAACATAAAAATGGCAATTTTGGGCCATTAATAAAAAATGTCAGGAAGATAATTTTACCTATATTGGTTCTAACTCTAACCTTAATAGTACTCTAATCCTAATGCTAACAGTCTCTAATATAAATTTTAACTAAAATTTTAATAGCTATCTCTTATTTTTGGTTAAAGTTAGTTAGATAATTATTTAAAATAGTCTGCTATTGGCTAATAGCATGTGGGGTAAACTATTTTGTAGGAGAGCTACCATACTACTAAAATCTATATAATTACATACAGTAATAATCTTCCATATAAACAAATCTGAATGTGTTATAGAGCTCTAATATTACCAATTTAAAGAATTTTGCTATTAGTATTAGGGTTAGGGTAGTGTTAGAGTTTGGGTATGGCCAAATTTTAATTGTCCTAGTGCTGTAATTCCAGAAAATTAAGGTCACCATCGTGTGACACCAGAGAAAAAATTAAATAAATAATTGGCATGATTGAAATTTAAATAAAGATCGGCGGGTTATGCAAAACAAAAAATTAACTTTGCGTGGCCTTATACTAAAATTTTGCAGGAAATTTTTTGGTTTGGCGCAAAAGACAGTTTTGTAAACACGACTCTTTTCGTAATTTTATATTACACAGATTTTGTGGTTTTATTGGTAAGTTACTGATGGGGTCAGTACTTACAATAACGATAACGATAAAATTTATAATGATAAATTTCACATATTTCTATCTGATCAGCATAATCTGTAGTATAATTTTAAAATATTTATCGCATAATTCGCATTATTCATTATAGATAGGAACCGCATAAAATTTCCGCAGGCACGTGATGATATGCGCTAAAATTCTATTGGTTGAAAAAAATCGCGACGCGTCATTGCATTTTTCTATTAAAGGTTATCTTTCGATATTAGGGTAAGGGTGGGCGTTCGGACGACGTTAGCAAGAGCCTCATATATAGCAAAATTTTGCAGGAAATTTTTTTGTTAAGGCGCAGAAGGTGGTTGTGTAAGCCAAATTTTGCGTTATAGACCGATTTTTGAAAAAGCCAGCTGTTTTTGTTTTACACCTGACTGTGCCATGATTGGTTCAAAATCACGTGTCTGCGGAATTTTTATGCAGTTCCATAATGCATAAATCGAAGTGGCAGGCAGAATTTGGGCAGAAAATTAGGATCCCTAGCCTTGACCTAGAAGCGGTCCCGCGGGACCGTTAAGTCATATGATAGTATGACATAATAGTACGTACTTCAAAGTTATTCTAAATTTGTAGATCTAGCTTAAATATAGCGTGTAAAATTATTGCTGTACCCGGATATAGTTAAAATCACAATTTTTACTTAAATTCAGAATAAAGTTTATATCATTAAAATGCATTAAATAAAAAAAAAACTCATAATTAAGTGATAGTCTTATATATGTAGTTTGAAATATTTAAATTAGAGGGGAAATTAATAATGCGGCTGTAGAGTTCTACGATTTTTCATATAAAATCACTATATATTAAAATGATCGACATAAAAAATCCTTATTAGGAGGGTTTATTATTAAATCATCGGATGTGCAACATCCCAATGACACATTGATGCAATAAATATATACCAGATATTAAATACTGTATTGAAAAGCACGGACGTAAGGACGTGCCATTTTATTAGTAATTTATTATTTATCATGATTGTTGAGGCCGTGGGGACAATGCATTTCTGAAATTGTTAAATTGATTGTCCGACTAGTAAGATGCAT
This sequence comes from Gigaspora rosea, assembly GCA_003550325.1. Taxonomy (NCBI): domain Eukaryota; kingdom Fungi; phylum Glomeromycota; class Glomeromycetes; order Diversisporales; family Gigasporaceae; genus Gigaspora; species Gigaspora rosea. The sequence continues at coordinate 25,965 of QKWP01001591.1, forward strand.
AGGCAGTATTGACAAAGTGAATGATACATGCAAATTCAATAAAAAAAGAAATAAATAAATAAAATCCAAACCTTTTGAGAAACAGATGAATCGCCCGAAGTAACAGAATTAGTACATTTTAAAATACTCTCCAATGTAATGCTCCAGCCGGGATGCCTTTTGGCCAATTCTTCTGATGTTTTGTTTGTCGTTGATCTACCATCTCCATTAACCCAATTGCAATACCAATGATGTTGAGTTTCAGTATCAAAAATCAGGTCCTTTAAATTTTGCACCAATCCTTCCGCTTTCTCATCGACGTTTGCTGCGGCATGACTTTCTTCAGTATCCTTTATAATGTGCCCACCCATTTCTTTATCATTGCTTGTTTGTTCCACATTTTCCTGTTCCTTTTGGATTTCCTTGTCTCGCGCGATGTTACGATAATGTATCAAAGCACAACGACGAAAACACGCTTTGCATTGTAAAACTTCCAGTCCTTCAAAATAACCGTATTCCCACCCAAATAAAGCCAAACATGCGGCAGAGCCAACAACAAGAGGATCAACATGGTTACCATTTTCTAAAGAAAGCGCTGAGGTCATGGTTTGAATAAATTCTTCAGTCTAGTAAAAAGAATACAAGTTAACAAATGATCAATGAACATGAATGATAGTACTAATAATTTGGACAATACCATCTCAGCCTTAATTATTGGTAATTTGTCACCGAGTTTTATCAATGGAAACGCCCGTAATTGAAAATTTTCTTTGACAACTTGGTCCAAAAGAATTGGGAATTTGTATATAGAGACTGAATTGGGAATTCCATTTACGACATGAAGTAGAGAATTTGCATCAATGGAAAGATGGATGTGTGACATTAAACGAAAAATACATACTATCACACTGGCGTTCACGCCATGGACATGTAGCTGAGTGTACTGCGACTAATCCTTCTTGATATTGTTTTTTTAAATGTTCCTCTTGACGGAAAAAGAAATTTTAGAACGAGTTCTCGTACATTGAAATTAGGATTTGTCGTGGAAATAGATCCTACCTAATTCAAGATTACCCAATTTTACAAGCATTTGTTCATCACAATATTCGCATTTAAGCCAATCTTTACCAACATTTGTCCAGCCATGCCGTGCACATTCCACAGGATTCAAGCAATCTGGTTTAAACGCCCATGTCAATTCGTACAATTAATGTTAAGTCTATGAATAGGCAGATTAAACTTATAACGTTTTCGTAATATAGCATTAAAAGGATATTTTGAATGTAGCAAGTCGGCTCATAAAATCATCTTTGTTGAGTGGGCGATATAATTTTTGAGCTGGCAATATAGAACCGACGGACTGATCAGGGGCAAGTTTGATTTGTTTTGTACTAAGAAAACGCGTAATTCGTTAAAGGAAGGTATAATAAACATAAAGCCAAGAAAATATGAACCTTGGTCCAGAAGAATCACGCTCATTAACTGTATTCCTTGAAATCTCGAGTGAGTTTTCATATATCGCTGATAGTGATCTTTTAGTAGCACTAATTATGTCAATCGTATCTTGCTGCATAATTATAATCAAAAAAACGATGAAAAGAACATACACTGTGTGTACGAAACACGGGTGTTAATAGGTTTTGTCGATCATTGTGCCGCAGACTTCTAACCTGCAAATCAGATTTCAAGATAACTGTGTAACTTAACACGTTCAGAAAATTTCAAAACATCGTTCGTTTTTGTCAATAGTGCTCTAACAAAAAGTTTTCTTTGATCGATTTTACTATATAACTATCTAACCTCTAATCTTAGTCTAAATGCTAACTTTAATTACAACGAACTTAAAATTTTTTTATTTGCCACGATGTTGCATTATCGTGAAATCATGAAACCTAAAAACCTCATTGGCTAAATTAGGGTGCTGACATTTATTAGGTAATACTGTAATATTAATTTATTTCGTTTATTATTACTAATTGGAAGTTGGTTTTTATTGGTTGTTTATTTTCTATTGAAAAGTACTGTTACACGAACTTTTTATATTGGTTTACAATAGAAAATTTAATCGAATTGGAACAAGTCAAAATTTTTTATAATTAAGGTTACCTAAAATTTCACCATATTGTTTTTTAGAAGAATAGCTTTTATGTAAAGGTTTGGGATCAAGTGGGATCAAGTTTTCTACCAACTTTTACTAGAAGCGATTCTGATAATACCAGTATGTAACACACAGATATTACATTAAATTTTTGGCATTTTAAAACGAAACAGCTAATAAAAATCTACAGTTTTTTCAATTAAAATTTCTAACTTCATGTGAGCAAGTTATAAAGTGTCAGATATTATCAATCAGTTAATCGGTTTTACAAAAAAGCCATAAAGGGGTATCGTGAAATAACGTGAAGTTAATCTTTAGTTTTAACCAATCAAGCTGTGTTATTTATAAAATGTCGATCATTTTTTTGACCAATCAAAACAAATTTCCATCATACTAATCCAAACAGACAAGGATCTTTTAGAATCTATTTGAATTTTAAATATTAACTCTTTTTAAATTTACTTTGGACTTCTCTGTATGTTGTTATATTAGCATTTTTTTTTTTTTTAACCCTAGTTCACTATACTAGGGGCGTGTGATGGCACTCATTTATTAGATCAAATTTTAAGGTTGATGTTATATTACATTTTACATATGGTTTTCTAACTATACTATATCACCCTCCAATTGTCCGTTTTAACTGTCTGACTCCAGTAGGCTTACCATGCCAGTGCCCCGTACCTTCTCAGATCGTAGATAGCTTTAAGGAACTACTATTCCGCCTGGTCGCTTTGTAGGTTTGGCCGTTTTTTGTCTACCCCTGGAACACTTTTCATTTTTGGTATAGTATCGTTAGATGCCTTGTACGTATTTTCCTAATCAGGAAGCCTCAATTTTATCAATTTTTGTTGTCAGATTTATCCTTTTCTGGTGTCGTCAGACCATGTGGCTGTGTCATACAACCTTACTTATTTTTGTCGTAGTTCACTGTCATAAATGGAAATTTCTCTCACAGATCCTTCCATTCATGGCCCTAGCTCAGTTTTCATCTCCTGTTGGACTTGAACTGGCAACCTTGCGAATGCAACCCCAAAGTGCCAACCACTGCACTATCGACCCAGGGTCTTATTAGCATATTTTTAAACTTATTTATTAATATTTTTATGAAAACCTTAACCTAGACCCAGGTTTTATATTAATAATATAAACCTTATAGAAGTTTATATTAAATTTTTTTTTATTCTAGATCCAAATTTTACATATGCACAGCGACCCTCATATGATCAGTCAGTGATTGGCGATCATATAGTGTATACAAGCTAAAGATAGCCACTAATTTAAATGACTACTACTTTCTTTAAAAAAAATTATTTGCCAAAAACTTATCATTATTTAATAGATTAGACTTAAACAAATCCAATAACGATTAAATATTTTCAAAATTTTAAGTATTAAAAAAGTTATACTGTAACAATCTAAAGTTACCAATTATTACTAATTACTATAAGTAAACAGCACAAATTTGAAACATCATATGATTTACTTAAATTATAAATTTAATTATACAAAATATTTTGTTTTACCAAAATTTTGTATAACAAAATACTGTAATTTGATTGGCTCCGACTCTAAAATTTTAAGGTCAGATACATATTTTAAATTTGAACCAGGTTTGTGTAACTGTTTGTCTTTAGCTTGTATGTACTATATATAAATTTTTTTTTATATACTTATATGGGCAAATGATGCTTATTACTTGTGATATCTAAATGTGATAAGTATAATATTCCTGCAGATCACTGGGTAAAATAAATTTGAGTGATCGATATCCATATAATAGGCCTATTTTCAGGGGTTTTTTTAAAGGAAACCGAACAATTAACAAGGATATTAAATTATGTAATAATTACTATAACACAATAATATAATCTTATAAATTGAAAATTTTCTTTTTATTAAGTATATCAATTGCTTTGCCAATTAGTAATTCTATGCGTTGCATTTTCAATGCTAGACCATAAGTATAATTTGATTGAACTGATGCTGTACTATATAAAATATATAAAAACCCCCAAAGTTCTATATTAACTGAAATATCGCAAAATTACAAAAAAGTACCCCATTATCAGTATGAAATATACCTTCATATTCTTTACAAAGTGTATTCGTTACTGCTATTTTACCTTCTTATTCAAGAATATAGCATTACTTTGAAGATTCAAAGAACCAAGGTAGTATGGTGTTCTCAGTGTTGGAAATTAGTGTTCTCAGAGTTCTCATGAGAACACTATAATAAATTTGTGAATAGTATAAAATTTTTACTGTTCACTATTAAAAAATTTTTTGAGAACAGTAAAATAATAATATTGTTCTCATAAGTATATAATAAGTATATAATAATTAGCTATTGTTTTTATAGCATATAATAATTAGCTATTGTTCATATAAGTATATATAAATTAGTATTTTTTTTTTCTTCTTTAAACATCTCGCTAGACTCAATATCCTAGCTTATAGTTCGTATCTAGTCCCCAACTATCGAGTTCCCACCATGAACCCCAACCTCCATCTCGACTTGCCATACCAAGCCGTAACCTTTATCGCGAGATCCTCTAGAGAGGTCATAATTATGATATGACAACCCTCGGGTGCCTCGAAGGTCCCTGCAGGCGATGTTCTGCACCGGCGTCTGAGTGCCAGATTTTTATAGTTCGAGAGAACATCGACCCCCAAATCCTAACCAATGCTAGGTGCCCCCAAGTTCGCAGCCAAAGATCTTCCTACTATGTCTTGTGACTTCGGTTACTTCCAAATCGGGATTCTAACTCAATTCGCTTTATAGCCACAAAGTCTTGAAATAACGGCTGCCCATTTAGGTACATCGTGAAGCTAACCGGCTGGCTCTTGAATTTCGCCTTTGGGAGGAATTGAACCGGTAACCTTTTGATTTGCATCCTCGGAGCATAACCGCTATGCTATCGACCCAGAGAACTATATAAATTAGTATTATTCTCATAAGTATATAATAACTAGGAACCGGGAACCGGTGTGAGTCTGGAGCATTAAAATTTATAATTTATATTGTAAAATTGAAAATAAAAATATAAATAATTTGTAGTAATTTTTAAATTTATTAAATAAGTACAAAATCTTGTTTAAAAAATTGCAATAATTTTTAAAATTTAGATTTTAAAGTTTTTTGCAAAAAATTTTTACAAATATTTAAAAAACATAATTTGCAATAATTTTCAAAATTTTAACTAACAAATTTTTTTTTTTTTATAACAAATTTTAATTTTATTTTTTTTTTATTTTTTTATTTTTTAAATTTATTTTTTTTTATATTTTTTTTTTATTTTTTAACTTTTTAATATTTTTTTATTTTTTTTTTAATTTTTTTTATTTTTATTTTATGTTTTTTTATTTATATAATTTT
>QKWP01001591.1:40136-63131 GCA_003550325.1 Gigaspora rosea
AACTTGCAAAAACTTGCGAAAACTTGTGAAAACTTGCGCCCATTTCTCTAAAGAAGTGTTCTTGAAAATTTAGAAATTGCTGGTATGTGTTTTTGAAAGTGTTGAAAGTCATAGTTGGCATGCGCAAGGTTTTGAAAAGTTTTAGTTTTTCTCGCAAAGTGCCAAAATAAAAATAAATAAAATAATTAAAAAATAAACTAAAAAAACAAAAACACGAAATGAAAAATAAATAAAGCGAAACTTTGCAAGAACTTGCAAAAACTGTTCGCGTTCTTGCAAAGTCTGAAATTCCAAAAAAGTCGCAAAGTGCCGAAAAAGTCCAGTTTGGTTTTCTTGCAAAGTGCCAGGAAGTAAGGGTTCTGTTCTCGTAAAGTGCCGAAATGAAATAAATTAATAAAAAAAATTTTAAAAATAAACAAAAAAAAACAAAAACAAAAAACACGAAACGAAAATATAAATGAAGCGAAGCCTTGCAAGAACTTGCAAAAACTTGCGAAAACTTGTGACCATTTCTCCATTTCTCCAAAGAAGCGTTTTTAAAAATTTAGAAATTGCTAGGGGTGTGTTCTTGAATGTGTCGGAAGTCGTAGTTAGCATGCGCAAGGTTTCAAAAAGATTTGTTTTTTTTGTAAAGTGCCGAAATAAAAATAAAATAAAAAAATTAAAAAATAAATAAATAAAATAAAATAAAAAAACAAACGAAAACAAAAAATGAACCGAAAAGAAACGAAAATAAAAAAGTGAAAAAAAACAAAATAGAAGATTTAATTATAAACAAAAGATCTAATCTGATCTTGTAGTACAGAATTTGAACAGCATCGAACTATTTCGAACTATTTTGAAAAATCAGTCTAATGCGCGATTCAGGTTACAGATTTACTGACCCAGCTTGGTTTCCTAGTCCTAAAATAATTGAAAGGGTTCGAAATATTTCATAACATATTTTGAAAGGGTTCGAAATATTTCGTAATATATTTCGAAATATTTCGAAATTACTTTTGTAATATTTCGAAATATTGATATTTCGAAATATTTCGAAATATATTACATAATATTTTGCTTATATTACGGTTCGTAAGACCTTATGTAAGATTATGCTATTATAAATTTGCTAATGTAGTATTGTAGTTTCTTGGAGTTCTTGGAAGTAGCTTGTTTTTTTTTTGCTTGTTATTCTTGTATTTACTTGGTTTGCTTAGGTTCGTATGTTTCTGAGATTTAACAAGTTAATCGTGCACTTAAGACGACTGAACAAAGTGATTGATGACCTAACAAAGTGATTTTAGTAAGTTTTTTATATATACAGTCGCACCCTCTAAGTGCATGCTCTTGGAACCGGACATAATTATATACTTAAAGAGGGTATGCATTTAAATATAAAATTAATAATTCATATACTGTAATAAAAATCTAATTTAATATAAAAAAAAATATATAGTAAAAAAAATTAAATAGTAAATAAATATCTTGAATAACTTATTTTAATTACTTAGTTTAATATGTAAATAATCTTTATACTCAGGGGGCATCCATAAATAATGTTATGTACCCTCTCATAGTAGCGCTTGACCCCCCTCTACTATATAAAAAAAATTTTCAAAATCCGTATGTTTATATATAAAATTTTACAAAAACTTGAATATATTGTAACACATAATCCAATTTGGATGATTTAGGTACCATTTGATTCGTCTCAGTGAGACGAATCCAATGATACCAAAATCATTTCATTTGGATCACTGGATCAATAGTTATTCACAAAAAACTGTTGATTTTATAGTCATTTTATAAGAAAACATAATAATCAATAGTATTTGGCCAATAACTTTCGATGCAGTAATTCAAATAAAATAAAATAGGTACCATTCGACTCCTTTCACCGAGACGAATCGAATGGTACCAAAATTATTAAATTTGGACCACTGGATCAGTTTTTAGACAATTTTTTCTAAAAAAATTGCGTTATATTTTTTTGACCCCCCTACTTAAGAGGAAAATCGTTATATTTTGTCAGATCCCCTCCCCTCTTCTTGTATAACGTTATTTCTGGATGCCCTCTCATGAACTAAATTAATGCAAATAAAAAGAAATTAATAGTAAACAAATATGAACTTGAATTTTAATTACTTAGTTTAATATGTAAATGATCTTTATACTCACTAACTAAATTAATGCAAATAAAAAGAAATTAAACATATGCTCCGATTTTTGGAATTTATAAAAAAAGCTTATTTTTTTAAAACTTTAAGGCTAAATAATTTTTGATCTACTGGTCCATTTTAAATGATTTTACTACCAAACTGTTCATCTCTTTAAAACAATTCCAATAAGCTAAAAATCATAAAAATCCAATCACAGGGTCATGAAAAAAGGCACTATCAAAATAGATGATGCACCTCAAACCAATTTCAGGTGTATTACCTATTTGATAGCACTTTTTTTTATGACTCAGTAATTGGATTTTTATGATTTTTAGCTTATTGGAATTGTCTTAAAAAGATAAGCAGTTTGGTAGTAAAATTATTTAAAATGGACTAGTAGATCAAAAATTATTTGGCTTTAAAGTTTTAAAAAAATAAGTTTTTTTTATAAATTCCAAAAATTGGAGCATATGATAGTAAATAAACATGAACTTGAATTTTAATTACTTAGTTTAATACGTAAATGATCTTTATACTCATTCACTAAATTATTGCAAATAAAAAGAAATTAAATAGTAAATAAACATGAACTTGAATTTTAATTACTTAGTTTAATACGTAAATGATCTTTATACTTACTTTCTAAATTAATACAAATAAAAAGAAATTAAATAGTAAATAAACATGAACTTGAATAGCTTATTTTAATTACTTAGTTTAATACGTAAATGATCTTTATACTCACATACTAATTAATACGAATAAAAGAAATTAAATAATCAAATCGTAAATAAACATGAACTTGAATGGCTTATTTTAATTACTTAATTTAATACATTAAATGATCTTTATACTCACGTACTAAATTAATGTGAATATAATGCAAATAATTTAAAACTATTACTTAAATTTTCTTATTTTAATATAAGAAAAAATAAATCGTGGTGTTACAGTACCAGAAGCCTTCTTTAATTTCGATAAAGTAACAATCACATGGCTCCTGAGATTCTTTACTTTGGGCGTGAAGCGGTATGCAAGAGAAAAGTATAGTTTCTTTTATGTCTGTAAGAAACTACACACTTCTCTATAGCAGTTTGGTATAAAACAAGAAGTGATAATACACAGTTTATTAATTAAACAAGAGGGCTATTCCAAGGTGTCTGTTTTTTAGAAATCCCAAGAGTTTATTAATAATAAAAGAGGAAGATAATAAATATAAAGGTAAATATAAAATACAATGTCTGAATCTATCTACAGTAAAACTAAAGGAAATAAGATGGGTTTATATATCTATTGAGCTAAGCGTCGCTAAGTGTCGTTAAGCGTCGCTAAGTGTCATTAAGCGTCACTAAGCGTCGTTAAGCGTCGCTAAGCGTCGTTAAGCGTTGCTAAGCGTCATTAAGTGTTATTGCACATCAATTTCGCTTATCACTATTACTAAATGCAGTTATTACAAAATTTCCTTATTAAGTTCTAATTTCTTAACTAATTTCTACTAAAATTAACTACAACTTATTCTATAACAGTGAGTAATAAGGGGGCATCCATAAATAATGTTATGTTTGAAGGAGGGGTCCCCCAAAATATAACGATTTTCTACTATGTAGGGGGGTCCCCCTCCAGCATAACGCAATTTTTTTATTAAAATTTGTCTAAAATTTGATCCAGTAGTCAAAATTGGATGATTTTGGTACCATTCGAATCGTCTCGAGAAGAGGATTCGAATGGTACCAATTTCATTTGATTTGGACCACTGGTTCACGTTTTATTAACGAAATACTATTGGTTATTATGTTTTCTTATAAAATTACTATAAAATCAATAGTATTTCGTTAATAAAACGTGATCCAGTAATCCAAATGAAATGATTTTGGTACCATTGGATTCGTCTCATAGAGACGAATCGAATGGTACCAAAATCATCCAGATTGGACTACTGGATCATAATATACTCAAGTTTTTGTAAAATTTTATATATAAACATACGGATTTTGAAAAATTTTTTTATAGTAGAGGGGGGGGTCCAGCGCTACTATAAGGGGGTACATAACGTTATTTATGGATGCCCCCTAATTGTGGGAATTTCAAGTAAGCTATAATATGTGTTATGATTGGTCAGTTTTTAAGATTAGTTACGTGCATGCATTTACGGTGAATACATATTATGTTTGGTACCCCAGAATTCTGTACATATGCTGAATATCGAAGGTGACTAAGTCCCAAGCTCGGACCAAGCTATGGTTTGCATATAGGAAGGGTTTGCACTTAGGGGGTGTGTACTTAGGGGTGCGGCTGTATATATATATATTTTTTGGAGAATAGAAATTTGTTGCACTTATGACATGTCGCACCCCCTGATTCTGACCAATCAAATTGCACAATTTTGTAAACAAAAAATTTTAAGTTTTAAAAATTAAAAATTTTACTAGTAAAATGTAAAAATAAATAGAAGGTGGTCACTTCACCGACAATCATTTCATCGAAAGTTCACTTAGCCGACATCACATAGGGTTAGGGAGGACCCCGAACAATACATATAGAGGTTACATTAGCTTTAATATAAACTTTTTAAAATTTTTATCCACTTTTTATCAGAGCTAATTAATCATATTTTACATATAAGCTTTAATATTTAATAAAATTTAACCAATTTTCAAATATAACAATACTTTTTTTAAAAAATTTTTCTCAAAAAAAAATTTTTTTTAAAAAAAAATTTTTCTCAAAAAAAATTTTTTTAAAAAAAGATTTTTTTAAAAAAATTTTTTTTTATCCAAATTTTAAATATAGCCTATTTAAAATTTATTAATTTTATCCACTTTTAATAATATAACATTAAAAGCTTTTATCCACTTTTAAATGTAACCTTTTGGCCAATATCCATTTTTCAAATATAACATTTTTGTAAAAAGGTAACCTTTTTAGCCAAAATTCCAATGTAACCCCTATATATATTGTTCGGGGTCCTGGTTAGGGTTAGGGTTTTATTAGTTGCAGATATGTATTTTTAGTAAATTGTCACTTGGTGTGATGTCGATTAAGTGCGCTGTCGGTGAAATGACTGTCAGTGAAGTGACACGTATCCAAATAAATAAGCGATATAAAGTATATAATGTAAAATTTTATTCTGAACAACTTTTTTTAAGTCATAAAGATAGATTGTCTTAGTAAAAAACGGTTTATAAGAAAAATCAAAAATTTCAAATGTTAGCACATATAAAACTTTTTTTACTAATATAATTTAAATTTACGTTTAAAGACCCTAGGTTGGATAGCGCAATGGTTAGCACTCTGGGGTCTTATTCACAAAGTTACCAGTTCGAGTCTAGTAAATAACAAAAACTGTGTTGGAACATGAATAGTAAGGATCTATAATGAGGCATTGAACACCTCTCTCGTTTCCGGACTTGGTACTATAGCTACAATGAGTTGCGTGACATAGCCACAGAGGTCATGCGACATCCAAAAAAGGAAAAAATCTAACAAGAAACATCGTAAACATAAGGACCATCTACTATAAAAAGGAACATTATGAACAGGAAATGAAAACAAGGATACTGACCAAATTAAGAAGCTGTGCACCTAGTGACGCTGCACCAACCGAAAATAAGAAGTGGCTCTCAGAGTAGATAAAAAGGGCCAACCTATATAGCAGGCCGGCGGAGTATGTAGCTCCTTAAAGCTGCCTATGATCCAAGAGGTACGGGCACCAGAGTGTGGTTGGCTAGCTGAATTTGGCCGGGAAAAACAGACGATTAGAGGGAGGTATAAAGTAGTTAGAAAACCCTAATGTATATGTAAGACCTTTGAAATAATGAGTTAATAAAAGAGCGCCAATAGCACCCTTGGGTATACTACCAAGGAAATTTAAAAAAAATATATATATTATGTTTAAAGTATTACATGTAAAATTTTACGCTAAACAACTTTTTCTAAGTTAAAAAGGTAAATTGTTTTAGTAAAAAAAAGTTTTATATGTAATATGTGCTAACTTTGGAAATTTTTGATTTTTCTTATAAAATATTTTTTTTACTAAGACAATCTATCTTTATAACTTAGAAAAATAATAAAATTTTATATATATGACGTGCTATTTTATATATATTTTACACTTTATTAAATAAAATTTTAAATTTTTAAAAAATAAAATTTTTTGCCTATAAAGCGATATTTTACAGGTGCAACAAATTTATTTTCTTTATTTTTTTTATATTTATTCTTCTTTTATGTTTATTTTTTTTTCACAGGTCTTGGATTCTTTTATTGGTCAAAAATAGATTTGCTCTTTCACAGTTTAGGTGAGTTTTTGTATCGAAAAGTTCAGTAGTTTTTTTTCTTTCAATATGCATTAACATTCTTTTCTCTTTTTAGTTTTTTTTTGTGAGTATTGAATTCTTTTTAGTTGTTGAAATCGTTGCTAGAGTTGTCACTAGAGTCATTATTGAAGTCGTTGCTGGAGCTATTGTTATTGAAATTGTTGGGGTTTGGGTCTTTGAATAAGCTGCACTTTAGGTCTATCTTTCATAGTTCGTTGATTCTGGTGCATCGCTTGGTCTTGGGTATAATTTTATTATACGACATTGTGGGCGGTGCAGTTTCTTTACTGTTTCAGTTTATTATTTTGGGTTGTCTTGAGTACAATTTTATTATATGACATCGTGGGTGGTGCAGTTTCTTTAGTTTCTTTGTCATTTTAAATTGTCTTTAGAGTGGGTTGGGCATGCGAATAAAGATAACTGTTGTATTTTTTTTATATAAGTTAATAAATTTGGTTTTTTTTTTTATAATAATTAATATACGTTTTTTTATAATAAATACGGTTTTTTTATAATAAATACGTTTTTTTATAAGGGTAGAGACATTTACTGTATTCCACCTTTTAAAAGGGTACACCCTCTCCCCACCTGATACTAAACTAGCCAATCAAATTCAAGCTAATAATATATACAAACCAGATCCAAACCAAACTTTAGTCAAGTCTAAGTCTGGTACAAATTTGTCCAAAGTCTGCAGGCTGGTTTTAGTTTGAATATGTTTATATGTATATTTTGGCATTGAACAAGTTTACTTAATGTATGAAGTTAAAATTAATTAGTAAAATTTTGTTAAGGGGCATGCCATTTATCACGTGATATTTTTTACTTAGTGGCTATTACCATCCATGTATGGTGTGATCACTTTATCTAATCCTAATTAATTAATATAATATATAGATGTGATCACCATTTCTGACCATGTATCCATGGTAAAAATCATGTGATAAATGGCATGCCCCTAATCAGAAGATTTTATAAAATTTTATTAATAAAATTTTATAAAATCTTATGATTCACAAATTTTTATTAAATAATTCTAACTTTATGTACTAAGTAAACTTGTTTAGCATCCAAATATGCATCAAATCAGCATAATTATTTTTATTTTACTAGAATTTTAGATATTAGATGCATAATTTTTGATTTTTGATCAAAAATTATGCATCTAATATCTAAAATTCAAGTAAAATAAAAATAATTATGCTGATTTGATGCATATTTGGATGCTAAACAAGTTTACTTAGTACATAAAGTTAGAATTATTTAATAAAAATTTGTGAATCATAAGATTTTATAGAATTTTATTAATAAAATTCTATAAAATCTTATGATTCACAAATTTTTACTATACTAGAAATTTGGAGAAAGAATGCTTAAATTTGACTTTTTTGATCAAAAATCAAAAATTATGTATCTAATATTTAAAATTCAAGTAAAATAAAAACAATTATACCAATTTGATATATTTCATATAGGTGAATTTTTACAATTCGAATATATTACCTAAATTTGAATGTGATATCTAAAAATAGAATAACCAATAAAAATTTTTGATAGTCAAAATAAAGTACGAAAGTACATACATGTACATATCTGATATTTGATATGACAATGACTAGTAAATGTCAACTTTGTCAAGAAAGCTTTTCTACTCAAAAAGAACTTGTAATTCATGAAAGAACCAGGCATCGAAATAACAAAATTATACCCCATTGTTATTTGCTTATTCAACCTCTTTTTGAGCAAATCATGATCTATCAAGATGCGTTTATAATTTTTATTAAAAAGCGTCTTGGTTTTAATAGGCACTCAGTCAGCGCAAAACAAGTTCTATTAACGCCTTTTTGAAAAATATATTTGTTTATCTTTTTGAAAATGAGCCTTCTTTTCAATATAGTTCTGTGCAATGAAAATATTCTTGTTCATTTCAGAGTGAAGTCGGAGAACAAAGATTAAAGCAATTGATCAATTATAACTATCAGAATGTTCAACAAAATCTGAAATTAAAAACTAAAGACTATGTTTTATTTATAGATAATGACAGTTCTTACAAAGTTACCTTTAGTTGGACACATTGGAATTAAAAGAAAACGATCGTGTTTTTCAATATGGAATTGCTACTTGTAAATTTGTAGCAAATTCTGGAAAATTTTCTGAACAGTAAGAATTAGGAGATTGAAATTTTATTAATATAAGACCATACAAATTTAATTAATTGGTTAATAACTCGGCCAGATCAAATTTTGAAGAAACAAAAAATTAATTTTGTATGGCCTAATGCTTTAAACTATAACTTCTTATTTAGTTATTTATTTATTTCTTTTGTTTTATAAGACCTGCTATAACTCAAACGAATCAAGAAAATTCACAAGCACTAAACCCACTACAAGTTCATAATATGGATCCAAATAAGAATTCTTTAAAAAATATAAGATTTTCCAAAAATGGCTATAGTTATATTACCTTGTGTCCCTTTTCAACAACTTAATAAATAAATACTAAGGTAATTATATTTAAGTATAATATTATTTATTTTTTTTTAATTCTAATAAGATAATATTAAATTATGCAACTAGCAGTCAATATAATTATTAATTGAAATAGAAGTCAGCTATATAGAAGATTTTTTTTTGTATAAGAATCAAATAAAAATTACCTGAATATTGTGACTAATAATAGAATTCATATCGACTCAAATATTTTTAATAAAATATATAACATCCGGTGCTATCTATTTTTATTTGCATTGGATAAATATTGTTAATAATTACACGTATTATTTGTATTAATCAATTATAAATTGCTTTATTATCTTTCTTTGATATGAAAATTCCAGAGCTTTCTATAATATTAAAAGAACATCCTGATATCATATATGCAAGTTATTGTTCAAGAGTATAATAAAATGCAGAATAATCAATATAACAAATATGATAATATGATATGGGCGATCAAAATAAAAAAAGAAAAAACCAATCTGGCAGATATAATATGAGTAATTATATATACTATAGTATCTTTATTACATTATTAATTTAATATTTAACTATTCCATGTCTATTAGTTTTGAAATTCCATTGTAAGTGACAAATTGAAAAGACAAAAACCTGATCAAGATAATATACTACATGCAATTAGGTTTGGCATCGTTAAGTAAGAGTACTACTTGCAGTTAAATTTTCAATCATAGATAACACGCTTAAATGGAATAAAATGATTAAAAGCATTAGATGGATAAGGGATTTATTACAGAACGAGTTCAATCATTTTTAACAGTTTATTAAATATATATAAGAAAATTCGCTTAAATTGGCTATATAATATTGTTTAGTTTAAAGTGTAATAAAAAATTTGTATTTGGATAGCTCGACTTTCCTTTCTATTAAAAAAAAAACTTCACCAAATTAATATCTGTATTCAGATTAATGATAATCTTAAAAACTAAGGGGGCATCCATAAATAACGTTATGTACCCCCTCATAGTAGCGCTGGACCCCCTACTATATAAAAAATTTTTCAAAATCCGTATATTTATATATAAAATTTTACAAAAACTTGAATATATTGTGACACAGTAATCCGATTTGGATAATTTAGGTACTATTCGATTCGTCTCAGTGAGACAAATCCAATGATACCAAAATCATTTTATTTAGATCACTGGATCAATAGTTATTCACAAAAAACTATTGATTTTATAGTCATTTTATAAGAAAACATAATAACCAATAGTATTTGGCCATTAAAATTTGATTCAGTAATCCAAATGAAATGAAATTGGTACCATTTGACTCCTCTCACCGAGACGAATCGAATGGTACCAAAATCATTAAATTTGGACCACTGGTTCAATTTTTAGCCAATTTTTTCTAAAAAATTACGTTATATTTTTTTGACCCTCCCCCTACTTATTGAGAAAAACGTTATTGTTCGTCCAACCCCTCTTGTATAACGTTATTTATGGATAACGCCTAATTAATAAATCTGGGTTAGTAAGAGAAGTGCCGTTTATTACGTAATTTTGAGGGGGGTTAGCAGTTTATCACGTCTAAATTATACATAAGGACGAAATTATTTTGGGTTCTAAAACCCGAAATTAAAATTTGAAGACGAAATTGTTTTTGATCTATTTTACTTGAAAGACAAAATTATTTGATACTTTTTTTGAATAGATGAAATTATAAGGAACATATCTATATAAATTTTATTTGCTCTTCCTTATAAAAATTTTTAATTTTTTCTAATGAAGACGAAATAGGCCTTTTTCAAAAATCGATTTTGGTGGCATCACTAGTCTAAATATTATATATAAAAATTATTATTGGCTGCTAATTAGATCACAGGGGGAGAAGGGGGTATGACCTCCTAATAAAAATAAATTACGTAATAAACGGCACTTCTCTAAGTTAAAAAAAAATTTGTAAATTTTAATTAAAATTATGAAATTTTTTTTATTAATCAATTAATTATAATTGATAATCGTTATATACAGTCAGCTTTCTCGGAACCCAAAAAAACATATTTATAAAAAATAGCGAATATATTAGTAAATACCAAGAAAAAATTACATTCTACTACTACTAGCAGTAAAATTGGTTTTATCAAAAATTACAATAGTTGCAGGGACAAGAAATATAATAAATGATTTTATAGAGACTACTTATATCGATTACTCCTCAAAACCAATATAAACCCGTCCATCATGCTTACTAGTTTTGAAAGAGCCAACTTTATTACTAAAAATTTTCTGATGTTGAGCTAATTTATTTAATATATTGTATTATAGTAAACGCATACTATCTAACTAGACTGTTAAAAATTCTTTCAACTTTTTAAACGTTATTTAATCTATGATGTTGTCATAGTCTTTAATACAATCGCCGATATTCTTATTTCTACTCGTCTATTTTAGTGCTGTTTTTTTTTAATTTAATAAATTTTCTTTATCGCCTTTATTGTTAACATTAATATTCCAGATAGTGATTTTTGTGGGAGTATTATCCATTAAATAAAAAAGATGTCGATTTTTAAAAGATATTATATTGTAAACGACAGCATGGCAGACATTTGTTTTAATTGGTTGAAAAATGTAAACAAGTAAACAATATATATAATATAGATTATTATATAAATTTAGATTTTATCGATCTTACCCATGATTGCCCATGATAATTAATCAATCAAATTATCAATAATTATATACAAGAAATTTATCACATAAGGTTGTGTAAAGCGAATGAATATAATATTTATTATTAAATACCCAACTCATTAACTGTTAAAGAGTCATCTTAAAAAAAAAAAAAAAAAAATTAANNNNTTTTTTTTTTTTTTTTCCTTTCTTCAAACATCTCGCCAGACTCAATATCCTGGTTTACGGTTCGTATCTAGTCCCCAACTATCGAGTTCCCGCCATGGACCCCAACCCCCACCTCGACTTGCCATACCAAGCTGTAACCTTTATCGGGAGATTCTCCGGAGAGGTCATAATTATGATCTGACAACCCCCAGATGCCTCGAAGGTCCCTGCAGGCGATGTTTTGCACCGGCGCCTGAGTGCCAGATTTTTATAGTTCGAGGGAACATTGACCCCCAAATCCTAACCAATACTAGGTGCCCCAAGTTCGCAGGCAAAGATCTTTATACTACGTCTTGTGACTTCGGTTACTTCCAAATCGGGATTCTAACTCAATTCGCTTCACAGCCACAAAGTCTTGAAATAACGGCTGCCCATTTAGGTACGTCGTACAGCTAACCGGCTGGCTCTTGAATTTTGCCTTTGGGAGGAATTGAACTGGCAACCTTTTGATTTGCATCATCGGAGCATAACTGCTATGCTATCGACCCGCAGGACTAAAGAATAAACTATTATCAAAACTATCTTTGTTTTTTATTTATTATCGATACAACATGACCTTTAGCCTATATAATTAATGTATATACTATCAACCTACTACTTAACCCAACCCGAAGTTACTAATGTTATACTCTAACTATATAATATTTAGAATATATAAAATAAATAAAGTAAGAGCATTAGTATAAGCTTTTTATTATAATAACATATTAAACGGTATAACAAAGTTTTTTGGGTTTAGATCTTAATATCTACATCAAAATGCAGCAATTATTTAATAATATTATTAGTATCTAATCTAGATGCAATTTTTAGTCGCGATTTTTTGCAAATTTCTACTGCAAGTTTTAAATTAAATTCATGTTTATCAAAGGGTCTTTGACCAGTCGACATTTCTACCATAATTACCAAACCCATAAATATCAGCTTTTTGTGTAAACGGTTTATCAGCTAATAAAACTTTAGGAGCAACAAAGGGCATGACCATAGATTTCGCCAGCTGAAACTTTCTAATCTACTTTTCTAGACAATCCCAAATCTGCAATAGGATCGTGTATTTTCATTAGTGCACCAATCTTGCAAATGTTACCACCATGAAAATCTGCATAGATGTATCTTGAATTATAATGATATAACTTATACATAGCATCTTTAAGTATTTGTAATTTAGTCTACTATATAAGACTAATAAAATTTTTCTTAAATATTTATGAAGACTTCCATTATCAGCATACTAAAAGATTATCAAGTAATCTTTTGTTTCTGCATTTTGGATTATTCTATATATTGTGAGCTCAGTATAATGTAATTTATATTCCATAACAATGAATTAGTTCAATAAACTATTAGAAAAATTATCAAAGCAATAAATTAACTTAATTTTTTTAAAAAATCATTGTTTTTCTTTAAACTAGTCAATGTCTTGAGTGTAACAATATTAGATAGTTCATGTGCTCTTTGTTTTCTTCGTCATCAACTTTTCATATGCCATCCAACCAAGTTGCTGAATATATAGATCCAAATCCGCTTTTACCAATTTCTTTAACATCAGATAATTTATTTAATAAAATTTTTTTTTAAATATTTATGAAGATTTCTATTCTACAAACTCTTGTTCACATTTGCAGCACTTGTTATTTCTCTTTTTAAATTCTTTGGTTACTCAGCATACTAAAATACTAAAGGTAATCTTTTGTTTCTGTGTTTTGAATTATTCTATATTGTGAGCTTAGTATAATGTAAGTTATATTCCATAACAATGAATTAGTTCAATAAACTATTAGAAAAATTATCAAAGCAATAAATTAACTTACTTCTTTTAAAAAATCAATGTTTTTCTTCGAACTGGTCAATGTCTTAAGTGCAACAGTGCTAAATAATTCATGTGCTCTCTATTTTTATCATCGCTATCACTATTGTCGTCGTTATCAACTTTTCGTATACCATTTAACCAAGTTGCTAAATATACAGATCCAAATTCGCCTTTACCGATTTCTTTAATATCAAATAATTTATTACTATGTAAGACTAATAAAATTTTTTCTTAAATATTTATGAAGACTTCTATTTTGTTTTTGCGCTTTGGATTATTCTATATATTGCGAGCTCAGTATAATGTAAGCTACATTCTATAACAATAAATGAGTTCAATAAACTAATAGAAAAATTATCAAAGCAATAATTAACTTACTTCTTTTAAAAAATCATTGTTTTTCTTCGAACTGATCAATTCTTGAGTGCAACAGTGCTGGATGGTTCATGTGCTCTTTGTTTTCATCATTGCTATCACTACTATCATTGTTATCAACTTTTCGTATATCATCCAACCAAGTTGCTAAATATACAGATCCAAATCTGCCTTTACCGATTTCTTTAATATCAGATAATTTATTACCATGTAAGACTAATAAAATTTTTTCTTAAATATTTATGAAAACTTCCATTATCAGCATACTAAAAGACTATCAAGTAGTCTTTACTTTCTGCATTTTGGATTATTCTATATATTGTAAGCTCAGTATAATATAAGTTACATTCTATACAATAAATTAGTTTAATAAACTATTAGAAAAATTATCAAACAATAAATTAACTTACTTCTTTTAAAAAATTATTGTTTTTTTCGAACTGGTTAATGTCTTGAGTGCAATAGTGCTAGATGGTTCATGTGCTATTGTTTTCATTATCGCTGTTACTACTGTCGTCATCATTAACTTTTCGTATGCCATCCAACTAAGTTGCTAAATATACAGATCCAAAACCATCTTTACCGATTTCTTTAACATCAGATAATTTATTAAATGGAATCTATTTAATTGTATCTTCATATTTCCAGGCTCTAAGTTGGAATGCTTTTATGCAATTATCAATAACTTTATTTCTAATCGTTCACTGTGTTGCTTTGTTAGAGTCATATCCTGACAATTAAATTTGTATAAATAAAAATAAAAATCAACATACTTTTTAATCTATTTATAAAATTTATCTTGATCTTCTTCCACGCCAAATCTATAATAATAACAAATAGTAGTTTTCTGAATCCCTATAGTAAATGCTTTATGCTTATCGATTTCGACTCCAATTTCTAAATAATAACAATAAACAATATCATTGTCTGAAGTTAAAAACTCAATTTTCGAGTTTTAGTTTGATTATACCTTAAGTGAAAAGCAATGAACTAGACCAGTACTATGTGATTTTCTTAAAAGAGAAAAACTGTATCTCTTGTGCAATCCAACAGTTCCTTTTCCATTAGTTATTTAAATTGCAGTCAAAATATAGTATAAAGTAATTATGGGTATTGTGGTAGATATGGGTATTGTGCTATAACTTGTGACCTATTCACCCAAACTAAACAATTTTTGTACCATTCAAATCGTCTTATCGAGACGATTCGAATGGTATAAAAATTGGTTGATTACGATTACTGGGTCATAAGATATTGGTGTTTGAATGTTTAAATCAAAATTTTAAAAAAACCCCCAATATATTATATTCAGACACTATTCGAATGCCAATATCTTGTGACCTAGTGATCAAAATTAAATAATTTTTGCACCATTTGAATCATCTGATTCAAATGGTATAAAAATTGTTTAAATTGGATCAGTATTGGACCAATAGGTCACAAGTTATTGCAAATTCTGCCACAATACCCATATTCACCACTATACTGATCCTGTGATCCAAATTGAACGATTTTGGTACTATTCGATAGAGGTCTGACTCAATGAATACTATTCACTGAATATTCACTGAATATTCGAATATTTGAATATTTAATTTTTCACTGAATGAATATTCGAATTTTTAAAATTTCACTGAATATATTCATTGAATATTCATTGAATATATATATATATATCTATATATAATTTTATAATTTTATTTTATTTTTTAATAATTTATTTGCAATTTTATTGGCTAATTTAAGTGAGATATTATATAATTTTTTAAAATTGATTATATATTTAATATTCAATGAATATTCAGTGAATATTCATTGAATATTTTCAAAATTTTTGAACGAATATTCGAATAAAAAAATATTGAACAAATGAATATTCAGATGCTTATTTTTTGAACGAGTCAGACCTCTACTATTCGATTTGTCTCATCAAGACAAATCGAATAGTACCAAAATCATCCAATAGATCCAGAGCTATACCAAAATTCTCTTAACTCCACCACAATACTTATACTTACTTTATATTTAGTAAGGTTTGTAAAATCAACTTTCAACTTTCCTTAATCTATTGGAATATGAAACATACTTGCTCAAGAAGAATTCATTCGAAGATTATAAGATGTATTTGATCGGTCCATACCGCAACTTCTAAAAATATTTGAATCTGAATACTGCTAGTTGATAAAGTACTACCACATCTCTAGTTGCAGTTTGAAAGCAAAAAAAAAGGTTATACATGTATAGTATAATGATTAATACCCAATTTACTCATTCGTTACATACTATATTATTGTATTACTTGCTGAATTTGCCCTCTAAATAAAGTGTTTAGGGTTTTTTACAGAAGATAGACAAAGAGTTAAAGAATACTATAATATGGGTTAAAAAAAATTTATTGAGTGAAAACTACGAGTTGTCAATTGACAATATGATTTTTCATAGTAAGAGTTACTATAAAAATTTTTTACGTTGTGTAACTCAGGAATTTTCAAGCCAATCAAATCGAATGTCCGCCATGCTTTTGTGGCCTAAATCTACTAGAGCTTTTCATACCCTATCTTTTGTACAATCTAGATTTTTGGACTACTTCCTATTTTGTTATTTAGCTATTTACTATATTCTCCGCTTCTTTTATATTTCCTATTTTATACTTTCAAGTAGATGCAGAGGCCTTGCCCAGACAATCGTAACCTCATGTTTACTTTCTAAATCTTGGTGTTCTGAGATTACCCATTTTCTGGTAAGAGTAAAGCTATGCTTTACCTACTACTCAGTAGTCTATTATATATTACTGCAGATATGCTATCTCCTAAAGGTAGGTAAGCAGCAGCTATATTGTGTATCTAGTCTGAGTGAACACCTATTCTCAACAAGCTAGCCCTCATCGTTCTGTATGACACAGCTACTCCCAACTGGATTTCATAATACATTTCTGTATTACTTTCAACTTTTTTTAGAGCAGTTAATATTCTATCATTGGCAGTATCATTAATTACCTGATTATTTTTTATTAGAGGCCTACTCCCCCTCCTATTTTTTAATATACATATAGTCAGGTTCTTATATAATTTCAACTTTTTTGACCCTCCCTAGAAGATCACTTGATTTTTGTCACTCCCTTTAGACCAAGGAGCTTTATTTCGTATATTGTACTTCCTACCAGGTAGGTTGTCATTTGTTTATATTCCCAATTCGCAAATCTGCCTCTATAGTAGTAGCTTTCTTCCAATTTAAATTTGGTACTGGTGCCCTTTATCTAATTTAGACCAATTCTTTATTACAGATCCTTTTGTGTTCACCACTTTTCTCACTACTTGGGTTTATGTTATAGTTGTATCACCATTTCAATCAAAATTCCCAAATATGCCTTAGGGTTGTTGGTGCTATCTTGTTCTTGCCCACCAAGGAATTACTTATACAACCTTTATATAACTGAACCATTATTTATAGTGCCCTGGAAATCCCTAAACCAGATTCATACTTCATATAGGGTGTTTTCTATTAAAAGGGCCCATTTTTATATATATTTTATTTGAGATAATTAAGTTTAATTATTTGTTTTGATTTTCGGACTAATCTGGGATTAATCAAATTTCATAATTTCGATTGGTGAAAGATAGCAGGTGACTATTGGGTAATCTTTTGCATGTTGGCTCTACACAGCTTCATGGAATTTTTTTTTTACATTTTCTGGATTTTTTATTATGCAAATCGACTTTCATTTATAATTAAAAAAATGTTAACCATGTCAAAATTTATATAAATCTAATGAAAACTCATTTTTCAAAAAATTGTAAAAATGGACCCTTTTAATAAAAAACACCCATATGAACATTCACAGGATCTTGTGACCGGATTTTTTTAGAAACTGTTTCTAGTAAGATTTGAATCAAAAACCTTGGCTATGAGAGTTGAACATCTAAACCACTAGACTATGGGCCCCAACCCAAAAAATCAATTTTTTTTTTTTTTAAATGTTAAGGTAAGACCTTGCGAAAATCAATTTTTATATAATAAATTTTATAATAAATCATAAGAAAATTACAAAATTTTATTAATACAATAGCTTTTGTGTTTTATTGAAAATTTGTCAATTTTCCTCTTCTCTGTAGCACTCTGCCTATATATAGTACTACTAAAATGCTCAATTATTAAAAAACCAAATAAACTATAAATGGATAAAATCTTAAAAAAGTAATTATTTTGAAATCTATAAAACTATAAGATTTCTATTTTTTGTGTATAAAATTACTGCTTTTGACCAAGTAGTATGAAAAGTTAGCACTTGGCTGCACTAATATTGTCTCCAATAATAAGAAATGTGTTATTAATCATCTAATTATTTTTTATCAAAGGCCTACCTCTCTTTGGTCAGGCAGGTTTCTTATATTTTGAGATTTTCTGTAGAACGTTCCAGAATCGGGATCCAAATTTGGCTGACTGAATTGGAGATGCAAATCGGCTTTCGGGCTCTAAAGATCGTAAAGCCGGCCGAACCTTCTCAATATTTATAAATAGAATGATGATATAATATAATACCTAATTACGTAGTGTTGATCAAAGATTACTTGACGTACGTACTGTACGTACTACTTGATCGTGATAAGTATCCTAAAATTTGACTTTATTTAGAAATATCAGTATTTCATATAAAAAGGGACATTTTTGACAAAATTCTTTGGTTTCTATCACACATGTAAAAATTTATATAAAAAAAAAAAACAAGAAGTAAAAATAGTCAATCATAAATTATAATAAAAACATTAAACACACTCCAAGTTTTCAGTGATCATGTCTTCTGATACGAACGCAACTACTTTACCAACCTCAACACGGTCTGTAACAAATGCACGAAATATTAATGGTTCTTGGAGAGCCAGTTCCTCTCAAAACCTAAATAATAGCGCTCTCAGTGAAGAAATGTCATATTTTTCAACTAGTGATGGCTCATTAGATTCCGATCGACAAAAGAAATTAGAAGAAAGTATAAAAACTTCAAATCCACATCCGTTGGCAAACCAGTGGACATTCTATCTCTTCAAGTGAGTCACGATCAACTTTTATTTTGAATCGTGGAATGTGCTGAAACAAGTCTTCAGACAGACTCTTTGTTCAAATACTAACTTAAATGCTTATTTTTGTCTGTGATATTTTTCCAATACTGAATATTCAAACTAAATAATTCGACATTATCACAAATAAAGATACGTTGCGAATGCCACACCTAGTAAGCAAATTTCTAAATTATATTAACCAAATAACTACGTAACAGAAGTTTGATCTCTTCACATACAAATTACTTAGAGGAATACGAAGAGAACTTAAAAAAAGTTGCTACGGTATCTACTGTTCAGGTTTGTATGTAACCGATATATTAGAATGTTCACACATTGTGTATGGGTAATATACGCTTGTTCCAATTTTTAATAATCAAATGGATTATTCGGTCTAGAATTTCTGGGCAGTATATAATAATATTATCGGCCCAGATGAACTCTCGTCAAGGTGTTCACTTCACTTCATGAAGTCCGACATCCATCCAGCATGGTATGTTGTTATAATATTTGCCATTATTCACAAAAAACAGTGCATTAATAAAAATTCATTTATTCTTACATACATTAGGGAAGATCCTCGTAATGAAAATGGTGGTGCGTGGTCTTTCCGTGTGACCAAAGCAAATACTGTCACAGTATGGAGAGAGCTTCTTATGATGTTGATCGGAGAACAGTTTGAGGATTGTGTTTCAAAAGGTGTCCGAATTTCTATATTAGTATTATTTTAGGTTGATTTATTTCATTTGCTTAATTTTAACCAGACCGGTCCTTATTTGGTAGATGATGATATCTATGGCATAACCGTGTCTTCAAGATATAACTCGGATATATTTAATATTTGGAATAAAAATTCTGCTGTAAGTGAAGAAGCAAAGATAATGGAAAAAATAAAGGATGCACTGGCTTCCATTGAATTGCAGAGCCCTTATTATAAAGGTAAGAATAATCTTGTTTTAATGAAAAGTTATTAAGTAACTTATTGTTTTACAACTGTCTTCTTTAATTAGCTCATAAGGACCATGCAGATTTTCATAAAGTTGACACTCCAACATCGGCAACCGTTAATGGAAAAGGTTATTAATAATCAGTTGAAATTAAAGATCAGAAAAGATGCTGGTTATATTTATTACGTTATTTTAGTCCAGCTAAGGTATTATATTAATATATATACAATGGGCATTGAATTAATCTACTTTGTCCCTGCGTTATACTAAATGCAAAATTGGTTGTTGGTTGCTTTGTACTTATCGATTATCTCATTAGGGTTGTTAATGGAGTACTTCAGACTATAATAAAACATATAACCCACTTCTGGAGTGCTCCAGAGTGCTCCATTAACGACTCTGTATCTTATATAGCAGTTTTTATGAACAAATTAATTTGTACCTGAACGATATTTCTGTTCCTGTCAAAGGTCTGGCTGAATCAACTTGTAACGTCAGCAATTCTGTAACAAAGTTTTTATTGATGTTGGATTTACGCGAAATAACAGAAGGAAGTGAAATTTTTTTTTTATAATGTATAGGTTATAATTACCGGTCTATTTGCGTGTAAATATTGAACATAACATCGAAAGACTTTGGAATAAAATGTTTTTTGGATTAAAACACTAATTAGGTTAATAATATAATATATAGATTTTTGTTATCCGTATGAAAAACTTTTAAGACTGAATTATATGATCAAAGTATACTTTTTTTTTTTGGCAAAATGTCAATATAAAATTAGTGTTTAATACATGCATCTTTGATTCAATAGTATATATATATAATTATATAAAACAAAAAAACGTTTTTATTAAAGGTAGGGTTTAGGCTAGTGTTGTCTTTTTGTTTTAATACTGTATTAAGAATTATTATATTTATATTTAATTGAATTTTATTTACTAGTTATTATCGACTATATATAATTAAATTTTCTAAATTTTAATTTGATTTTTTTTTATTTTGGTTTTTAAATTTTTATTATTTTTTAATAATTATTTTTACTATTATAATTGTTTGAAAATTTTTTTAATTATTTAATCATATATATCTAAACCATTTTTAAAAAATATTTTTTTTTATTATTTTAAAAGTTTAAATTATTAAAGTTAATCATAATATATTTTTTTATTAGAAAATAACTAACAGTTACTATAGGTAATTGTTACTTGTTGATTTACAATTTATAAATTAAAATAAACAATTTTTATTAAACAAAAATTAAATTTTTTAATATTAATAAGATAAGAGTAAAGGTTAGAGATTAGAATAGAATTTTATATATAGTAAATTTGGTTTATAAACAAAATTCTAAAAAATGATTTTTTAAAAATTTTTTGTTTTTGTTATACAAAATTGATTTATATATTATATCTAATTCTGAATTTTGATCAGTACAGATAATTATTACCAACTGTACTAGAAGTTTAAATACTTTTGCAGTAATATAATATAGTGCAAAAAAATTAACCAATTGGAGAATATAAATTTTGATTGTTTTGAATTAGTCTATATTAAAACAAAACATATATACAAGAAAAAAAAAAAGAAAAAAAGTAAAAATACTTGAAAGCTAGTATTTAAATTGATTTTAAAGCCCATATAAAAATATTTAAAGTGCAATTTATATATAAATTATAATTTTTTAAGCCTATATTTATAGGAAGTTGCTAAATATCACAGGTTGCTATATCACAGGTTAATATAATTGGTCAATTAGATCACAGAATCTTGTGTAACAAAACGAATGAAAATTTACTAGTCTTGGGCTTCTAATTAAAAGATTTTAGCACTTAATTTTGCATATATATATGCATCCTCTAATCTAATATTAATACTAGTTTGGACTCTAACCCTAACTACAGTGCACGAATCCTTTAATCAGCGACTATAATACACAATCTTTAAAAGCTTATAAATAAAAAAACTAAAGTAGTTATAAATCAAATCTCTTCATAGAATAATAAAATCAAACCTAAAGAACAAAGTTATGAAGCTAATTTTTTAAATTACTTAGTATTTAATAGAGTTATTTCTTGTTAAAGTTAACCTAATTTATTAATTAAATTAAAAATTTGGCTGCTTTAATTTTGCCTGAAACTACTAATAATATTCTTAATTCTGCCCAAAATTATTAAATAAAAATATACTATAGTTAAATTTAATAATATTAAAAATTCTAATTTCTCTCTCTTTTTCTTTTTTTTCTTTTTTTCTTTTCTTTTTTTTCTTTTTTTCTTTTTCTTTCTTTTCTCTCTTTTTTTTTCTCTCTCTCTCTCTTTCTTTCTCTCTCTCTCTCTTTCTCTTTCTCTCTCTCTCTTTTTTTCTCTCTTTCACTCACTCACTCACTTTCTCTCTTTTATATATATTTCTAATTTAATATATACTTATATTAACCAATCATATTATGTTATTTTTGTGTAACATGGCTTCAAATTTTGCTGCTATATTTATGACTTGTTGATTTAAGTGTTTGTGTACTATAATAATCATTTTAATTTTTTTTAAATATCAACCTGCGATATCGCAACCTACTAAATTTATCAAAATCCTATTTATAACTCTATCTTTAAATTTTAAAAAGTTAATCCAAATATATACTATACTATATAATCATTATATTATTGCAAAAATATTAAATTTTTGGTAAAACCAATTATTATTTATACAGTTCCGGACAGCATAAGATATCCACTATTTTTTTAAGCACCAAATTTAGAGTAAGGACAATATAAAACATCCACTTTTTATTAAAGGCGCCAAATTTAAATAAGGACAGCATAAGACATCCAATTTAAATTATAAGGTGCGCCAAATTTAAATAAGGACGGCATAAGGCATCCAATTTATAATTATAAGGTGCGTCAAATTTACTAATTTAGCTAGTTTATTATTAAAAATTACATGTGTACGTAATTAACCTGCTTTTAATAAATCGGGTAAAATTTACCCAA
>QKWP01001591.1:67848-80308 GCA_003550325.1 Gigaspora rosea
AAAAAAAAAACTTATCTGCAAGTTCCCGGTTCAAAACCTACAAAAAAATTCACCAAAAAGACACGAGAAAAGTCTATAAGAAAGTTCTTCAAAAATGCCGAGGAAAGTCCACAAGAAAATTCTTCAAAAACCCACAAAAAAGTTCAACAAATCGTCTCTACTAAAGGAACGAAAGCTTAAAGCGAACCTACGAAAAAAAGTTAGTATTAGTTCAAAGAAAAAAAAAAGCAAAAAAAAAAAGCTTATTTGCAAGTTCCCGGTTCAAAATCTACAAGAAAGTTCACCAAAAAGACACGAGAAAAGTCTACAAGAAAGATCTCCAAAAACGCTGAAGAAAGTTCACAAGAAAATTCTTCAAAAACCTCACAAAAAAAGTTCATCTCTACAAACAACGGTACTGAAGGAACGAAAGCTTTAAAGTGAACCTACGAAAAAACCAAAAAGACACAAGGAAAGATCTCTAAAAACGCCGAGGAAAGTCCACAAAAAAATTCTTCAAAAACCCCACAAAAAAGTTCAACAAATTGTCTTCATAAACGACAGTACCAAAGGAACGAAAGCTTAAAGCGAATCTACGAAAAAAGTTAGTATTAGTTCAAAGAAGAAAAAAAAAAACAAAAAAAAAAAAACTTATCTGCAAGTTCCCGGTTCAAAATCCACAAGAAAGTTCACCAAAAAGACACGAGGAAAGTCCACAAGAAAGATTTCCAAAAACGCAGAGGAAAGCTCACAAGAAATTCTTCAAAAACCCACAAAAAAAGTTTGTCTCTACAAACAACGGTACTGAAGAAACGAAAGCTTTAAAGCGAACCTACGAAAAACCAAAAAGATACAAGGAAAGATCTCCAAAAATGCCGAGGAAAGTTCACAAGAAAATTCTTTAAAAACCCCACAAAAAAGTTCAACAAATCATCTTCATAAATGACGGTACCGAAAGAACGAAAGCTTAAAACGAATCTACGAAAAAAGTTAGTATTAGTTCAAAGAAGAAAAAAAGAAAGCAAAAAAAAAAACTTATCTGCAAGTTCCCGGTTCAAAATCCACAAGAAAGTTCACCAAAATGACACGAGGAAAGTCCACAAGAAAGATTTCCAAAACGCCGAACAAAGTCCACAAGAAAATTCTTCAAAAACCCCACAAAAAAAGTTTGTTTCTACAAATGACGGTACCAAAGGAACGAAAGCTTTAAAGCGAACCTACGAAAAAAACAAAAAAACACGAGGAAAGATTTCCAAAAACGCCGAGGAAAGTCCACAAAAAAATTCTTCAAAAACCCTACAAAAAAGTTCAACAAATCGTCTTCATAAACGACGGTACCAAAGGAATGAAAGCCTAAAGTAAACCTGCGAAAAAAGTTAGTATTAGTTCAAAGAAGAAAAACTTATTTGCAAGTTCTCGAAGCAACAAACAAACAAACAAAGCAAAAAAAAATCTAAATTTAGATCGGATTAGAGTACAAACCGACCGATTCCATAACTGTTTTGCCGATCTTAAATCTGATTGGTTGATCTTATAGGGTCGCATAGTGACGGGTCGCTATTTTATTTTTGCCAAATTTTTTAAATATTTTTAATAATTTGCTAAAATTTTTAATAATATTTTTTTTTTAAAATAAGGTTTTGTTCTTATTTTTATTATTAATTTGTATTGAAAATCCTTAGTAAGATTTTTGGCCAGAACCAATTATTTTAAATTTAAATTTTTAAGAATTTTTTTTTAAACTTTAGCAATTCTGCTTTTATTGTCTACTATATAGATTTATAGTATTACTTGCTACAGAAAAACTATAGCCCAATACTATGAGGGCATCTATAAATAATATTACACAAGAGAAAGAGTCAGATAAAATATAATATTTTTTTTAATAATAGTTAAGTAGAAAAACTAAAAAAATTTTTTTATAAAAATTTGTCTAAATTCTAATCTAATTAATTCAAATTAAATGATTTTGATACTATTTGATTCATCTTGGTGAGAGGAGTCAAATAGTACCAATTTTATTTCATTTGGATTACTGGATCAAGAGTTAATGACAAAATACTATTAGTCATATTTTTTTTTATAATATTTATATAATTAATAGTTTTTTGTGAATATTTTATGATCCAGTAATATAAATAATATGATTTTGGTATTATTGGATTTATTTTACTAAAACGAATCGAATGGTACACTCCCTTAACAGTAGTTACTGGAATTTTAATATCACAAAAATCTAACCTAATTTGTTAATGATCGTAGCTATATATAAACCTGATTTTTTTTAGTCTTTGTGCAATAAGTAAAGTTGTTTGCTATAACGATTTGCACATAATTTGAGAATTTTAGAAAATTTTATTAAGTTTTTTTGAAAATACTTTAATATTTTAGATGACTGTAAACAAAAAATAAAAAATAATAATTAAAATGGATAAATGTTAATCTCGCATCTCTGTGATGCGATTATATATCGCTGACCAATCAGAATGCGTACACGTAGATCATATTTATTTTTAATAAAATTTTTTTTATTTTTGACTTTAGTAGTCGTGTCGTTCGTAAGTGCTAATAATTACCGCTATGTCGTTATGGATTGATGCTGGTGTTCAAGTTTTTGTTGGTAAGTAATTAAGTTGTAGTTGTGCTGCTGTATTTTGTTCTTTTATTAAGTCCTGTTCATTTGTTGTTTAGTCATCATTAGTACCGTTGAGTAGAAGTCGCATTAGTACTAGTGATTAGGTCGTTGTTGGTAAGCAAATAGGTCATAGCTGGTGCTACTGCATTTTGTTTTTGTTCAGCTGTTAATTAAACTAATGTTGATTAGTCGTCATTGGAGCTGTCGAGTAGGTCGTTGTTGGCGCTGATTAGATGGGCGATTAAGTTGTGGTTGATGCGGTTGCCGTTGGAGTGTCGTTGTTGGTACAGGCGATTAGATCGTGATTAGGTCGTTGTTGGCGCTGGTGGTCAGATCTTGTTGAGTTGACTATATTGTTGATATTGTTTATTGTTTTTTTTTTTTTTTTTTGTTGATTTTTTTTTTTTTTTTTTTTTTTTTTTTTTTTTTTTAATAGAATATTTGCTTCATTGTTAATTTAAAATTCTAGTTGAAATAAGTCAACAGACTGAAAAAAATCTGTAGAAGCAAGATTCATACTTGAACCCTCCCTTCTATGGAAATTTGTATAAAATTATTTTTACTTTTATTAAGGCTGTATAGAAACCACAGCTGATGCTACGCATTACAAATTCGAATCAATGATGCCGAAACTTGTTGCCGATTCAATGTATATGTTGTAAGGGGGACAGAATTTAGGAATTTCCTAGTTAAATTAGGGTTAGGGTAACGGAACTAAAATGGATTCGGAATTTCCTAGTTAAATTAGGGTTAGGGTTCGGGTATACATCTGGTAAAATTAACCCGATAAGTAGGGTTTTATTAGTTATATAAAATTCCAATCCTTCACTTAAGTTCTGCTCTGCAATTTTTAGATTTTTTTTATTTTATTTTTATTTTATTTTTTTATTTTATTTTTATTTTATTTTTTTATTTTATTTTTTTTATTTTTAAAATAAAAAACTTAGATTTTATTTTTTAAATTAATTAATATATATTGTTCAATAAAATCGCTGCACGTAACCCGCAAGATATTAGAGTACCAACGGGGTGCGAGACCTAGATTTACCCTTAAAATTATTATATTTCAACGCATTCTTGAACCCTTTAGAATTCTTTTATGAAAATTTAATCCTATATGCTTTAGAACTTAGAGAACAACTTTTATTAAGTCGATAATTAGTGTTAACAATACAGTTGTTTCAGGAATGATATGTTTATTTAAAATTTTAATTTTTAAAAACTTCTATTTTTTTGTATTTTAACATTTTTATATAAAGAAACATTGTAAAATTATAAAAATATGATTCTAAAATACAATATACATATCATATTATATATTATTTATTTTATTGAATTATTCCAATATAAATTTACAATGTTTTTTTATATAAAATTTTAAGATACAAAAAATAGCATTTTTTAAAATTACAATATTTATTAAATACATTATTCCTGGAATAACTGACTAATTATCGACTTAATGAAAGTTGTTCTCTAAGTTCTAAAGCATATGATTAAATTTTCATAAAAAAATTCTAAAAGGTTCAAGAATGCGTCGAGATATAATAATTTTTTTATTTTTTGTTTATAGGCATCTAAAATATCAAAGTATTTTAAAAAAAAACTTAATAAAATTTTTTAAAATTTTCAAATTATGTGCAAATAGTTATGCCAAACAACTTTACTTATTGCACAAAGACCAATTCGCATATAAAAAAAATCGGTTTTATATATAGCTACAATCATTAACAAATCAGGTTAGATCTTTGTGATATTAAAATTCTGGTAACTACTGTCAGGGGAGTATACCAATATTATTTAAATTGGCTTACTGTATTACAAGAGAACCCTGGACATCTAATATAGAGATCATATTTTAAGTTTTTAGCAAAACCCCTAAAATTTGAGAAGCAAAAAAAGTTTTTGGCAATTATCTTGGCATTCAGTAGTCCAATTTAAATGAACTTTTTTTAAAATAAAGCTCTTAATGAGGCACATCTAACAAAAAAAAGGTCATTCAATTCTAATTACTGAATCAAAAGTTATTTAAAAAATATCAAAATTGGCAAAATTCAAATATGATCTATATGAGAGATGTCTGGGTCCTATTACAAGATATTCAAGTTTTTATAAAATTTTATAAATAAATATATAGATTTTGAAAAATTTTTTTATATAGTCTAGAGGGAGGGTCAAAAGCTACTATATATTTCTGAAAATAAACAACAACCTTTTTTGCGCAAAAATTACACAAAAAAAATGTAGAGTTGCTTATTTTCAAATTGTTAAATTTTTTGAAAAATTGAAAAATGTACTAATAAAAAGTTGTCCAAATGATACCAAACTTTTTATAAATGTATTTTGATGTTTTGAACAAGTTTACTTAATGGTACTTTTGAGGTTTACTTAGTAAATTTTGGACTTTTATATATAGCAACTGCTAATAGATTTTTTGAAATTTTTAAGGGTAGAGTATCTCATGATATATTACACATATGATGTATTAATGCAGATCCTTTGTGGCTTATAGGTTTAAACATGTGACAAAGCTAAATTTTCAACTGGCATATATTTTTTAGAAAAAAAAAACTTTGTTTTACTTTGTCATAAAGCAAACATACTTTTAAAGGTATTTTATTTCGTATTAGGTATTTTATATAGTAAGTTGTATATATACTAAGTTTAGTAAAAAAGTTGCCTATTAGTACTGTCTTTTGTTCATTATCGTTGCTTGTCCAATACTAAGACTACCTTGCTTTAAAATTATATTGTAGACAATTAAATGCTCTATTAATAATTAACTTTTATTATAATTATATGCTATAGTAAGTGAGAAAAATTAAAAGTTGCCTATGTGCCGTCTTAAACGAAGTAGATATATATATTGTAAATTTAATATTAAGTTTTAATACTTATTTAAATAAATCAGAATTAATATTGGTTGCATATTAATATTATAGTAAAAATTATATGCAAAACTACCTTTCCGGTATTTTTTATTAGTGTTAAACATATGTTTTAATATTCATTTTTTATATTTTTGCTTTTTTTTACTTCGTTAAGTCAATCAAAATTCATGATTTGATTGGTTGATCATTTGGTTACACATAAAATTGATCATTAAAATTGAATTAGACAGGATACCCTACCCTTAAAAAAAATTAGAGGTTGCTTATTTTCGGAATAGCTTATTTTCAGAAATTTATAGTACTATATGAGAGTATATAATATTATTTATGGATGATCCTATTCCATCAGATACTATATTAAAAATAATAACTTATATGAATAGCAATACTAATATAGTACTTATATAGTTCTTCCAAAAAGTATCTATATATGATCTGCTACAACAACTAATTTCTTTTCTAAAAGTTATTCTGATAACTAGTTTTATCTTTAGATCACCAATAGTAGTTGTTAGTCTTATTAAAATTCTTAACTTTCTTTAATTTTCTATATTAGATATCTAGTCTCTAGATTAGATATTCAATTCTATTTTTGATAGGCAATCTGAATTCTATTAAATTCAGATTGAATCTGTATTAAATTATATATAAAGCTAGATTTTTTAGCATGTCTTTAGATTTGTTATTTAAGTTCTTTAACCAATTTAAATAAAAATCTCTAATCTGAATATCTGAATTTGTTTAGATTTAAAGATCAATTTGAATTGTTGGATTAAGGATCGAAGCTCTATTCTAAATTAAAGAGTATTTAGATTTATATCTATATGAAAAAACCAATTTATAAAAGTCCAAAAGCAAAATGAAAAATTAAAAAAACCAATATAGTAACAACAGAAATAAGAAAAATAAAAAAGATAAAAAAAAACAAATTTAATAAAGCCTTATCAAAAAAATTAAAGAAAAAAATTCAAATGTAAAAATTCATTTATGTTTTTTTCAAAAATTTCATATATTATTTTTTGTTTATTTTGTTTTTAAAATTTATTTGTAACCTTAATTTCAACATAGTAAGGGCGTTTCCAATTTGAATAGAGTAAGCACTGCTGATCTTTTGAAAAAGTATACCAAAAAGCCCACTTTGTTGAAATTTCGAAAAAAAAACTGACAGTACTAAAAAAAAAATTTTACTTGTACAATTTTTAAAAAGTATTGGTTTTTTTTTTAAAACTTTAACCTTTACTTGCACAACTTTTTATAGTACCACAATAGGTACTTTTTTTTTAGTAAATAATAAACTTTGAACTTGTTAGCAAGTAGTCTATAAACTATACCTCTAAACAACAAGCACTATTTATTACCTTGATAAATAATAAATTTTGAACTTGTTAGCAGGTAGTCTATAAGCTCAACTACTAAATGACAAGTGCTATTGCAGTTCTCTGTATTTTTATAGTTTTTGTTAAAATATTCAAAAAAATTTTTAAGTTGTATTGATACAAGTAATTGTTAAAAAAAATTAACACTAAATTGACCAATTCAATTTTTAATAATTTTTTTTTAATTATTAATTATATATTTTATTAGTAAAAACAAAAATTTTTAGTATTTAATATAAAAAGTATATAAGGGCACTAACATTTATTAGATAATATTTTAGGAAATAGGGGGGTCAACCCAAATTTTACCTTATATAAAAATTTTAGCTAATTAAATTTGATGAAAATATTACCTAGGGCAGTGTTGTTAATTGGAAGGTCCAGTGGTGATTACTGGTAGGATTTCTCAAATTCAAATCAAATCAAATATTGGATCAATTTGAATTTGATCAAATCAAATTGACCCTGATTTGAATTTGATTTGATTCAAATATTTGAATTTAAATTTGATTTGAATTTGAATTTTTAATAGTAATTTTCAAATCAAATCAAATATTGGATCAATTTGAATTTGATCAAATCAAATTGACCCTGATTTGAATTTGATTTGATTCAAATATTTGAATTTGAATTTGATTTGAATTTGAATTTTTAATAGTAATCAAATCAAATATTTGTCAAATCAAATCAAATTTGGCTATATTTGAATTTGATCAAATCAAATATAGTCAAATTTGAATTTGAATTTGATCAAATATTTGATTCAAATATTTGAAAATCAAATCAAATTGCAGAACCCTAATTACTAGAACTAGAAGATTAACTGGAATTTAATGGATGGAATTGGAAGATATAGTAGTTCCAGTGTTAAGTTGTTACTAGACTCTTCTAGATAACTTTTTTTTACCACTGGATGGAAGTTCCGATGATGTCCAGTGATGTCTAGTAATTAATGTTTCTAATATTTAAGTTAGATTTTATAGATACTTATTATTGTATAGGTATGTAGTAAATAACTATGGCCTTCGGCCGGTTATTCATATACCTATACAATTTCATGGTGTCTGACAAATAAGTTTATTAAGCATTAATGCATATACTGTGCATTAACAAATCAGATATACAAAGTCTAGTGTAAAAAAAACTTGTAATTAAAATGATTCAATAAAGTATACAAATTTCTTTTATATAAACTTTATTTGATCGCATATATCACATATTGTGTAATGTTTAAATTGTAATACAACTTCACATATTTAATTATTTAATATTATATAATTATTACTGCATTAAAGATGAAACAACTAAAACCCATGATATTGACTTATATATTAATGGTTAAACGCATCTAGTCTTAGAACTAAATCGGCTTATATTATGCTTCAGACAAAATATAGTTTAGGTTTGTTTGTACTGAAATTCCAAACTTTGGCTTATCGAATATCTCAATAATTTTATTAATATACTGTCGAACATTCCAAAATTGATAACCTGTCAATTCTGATAAAAAATTAGCCCACCAAGCCTGTTTCTATTATATAAATCTATTAGTTTTAAATACAATACAAAATTTGTCCACCATGCATATCAGTTTTGGGAGCATGTAATAGTTCAACTTTTATAGATTATTTTTGGGGATTTGGGGTTTTGCCAGTAGTATCGCTGTAATTCTGAATCATAAAATAAAAAATATGTTCTATACACTTACCATATCCAAGACTTATAAGCGACTGGCCTAAACTTGTAGCCTAAATTCTTTGAATTCTTATGCCAGTTGCACCAATAATGTAGTTAAAATAGAACTATTAAATAAAATAAATTATTATGTAGTAGATAGAGAATATAAAGACAATGACAAGAATAATGCTTACTTTTATTAGCAAAAAAAATATGCGTAAACCTCCGTAAGTTTTTACGCAGGGGTAAACTTACGAAAAACTTACGATTAGTTCAGAGTAATACTTAGGGATAATAATTACGAAAGTTTACGCTATAGTAGCTTCAGAGTATTATGAAAGTGTAATAATTACGAACTTTTACGGCATAGTAAATTCAAAATATAGCAAAAATATTATAAATAGCAAACATTAAAAACTTGCGAAAACTGGCGAAAACTAGCGTAAATCAATAATATATTACGATATTACAATCAATTAATAATCAATTAATAATAAAATTCACATAATCATGCTTTTTGCAAATTTTTTAAACGTTTTACAGATTTTTGCAGATTTTTGCATGTTTTTGCATATTTTCACAAGGTTTCGCAATTTAATATAAAATTTTATATTTATTTATTTATTATTATTATTATACATTATATTTTAATTTAATATATATTTTTAATCAATACTATGTATTTTATTATATATTATTATACATTTTTTACGAAAAAAATGAAAAAAATAACAAAAAAAAAAAAAAACTAAAATCGAAAAAATAATAAAAAAAACAAAAACGAAAAAAATAGTAATATTTTGAATCCTTTCGCACTTTGTCACATAATACTAGCTTTAAACACTTATTTTTCTTACCCTGCAGTTAGCTATTATTTCTTTTCTTTTTTGTTTTAACTATAATATTCGCTTATATTCGCTTATATTCACTAATATTCGCTTATATTCGCTATTTTTTAAAATAAGCCAAAAAAAATGAAAATGAAAAAATAGTAATATTTTAAACTACTTTCACACTTTGTTGCATAATACTAGCTCTATACACTTATTTACACTTATTTTTCTTACCCTGTAGTTAGCTATTATTTTTCTTCTTCTTTGTTTAACTATTATATTCACCTATATCCATTCATATTCGGAACTTTCTAAAAAGTGCTAGTAAAAAAAAACAAACAAAAAACAAACCCAAAAAAATAACAAAAAAAAACAAAAACAAAAAAAATAAACAATTATATTTGCTTATATTCACTCATATTTGCTTATAGTCGGCTTATATTCGCAAAGTGCCAAAAGCGTTAGAATTGGTGTTCTTGTAAAGTGGTTCAGAAATCGGCAAAAGTTTTCGCAAAGTGCCGGAATAAAATAAATGAATAAAAATAAAACAAAAAAAACAAAAACAAAAAACATGAAACAAAAAATAAATAAAACGAAACCTTGCAAAACCTTGCAAAAACTTGCGAAAACTTGTGTTCTTAAACTTTCGAAATTGCTAAAAAAAGTAGTTGTGTGTTCTTGAAAAGTGTCAAAAGGCTGAGTTGGCTTGCGCAAAGTGCCGAAAAGTTGTTGGATTTCTTGCAAAGTGCTAGTGGTAAAGTATAAAAATAAAATTAAAAAAATTAAAAAATAAAAAAATATAAATAAAAAAAAACAAACCAGCTAAAAAAAATGAAACGAAACCAAAAAAAAACAAAAGAAAAACAAAAAACAAAGTAAAATTGATAGAAGATCTAAATTATAAACAAAAAAAAATAAACAAAGATCTAATCTGATATTGTAATACAATCATTAAAAATCATCGAAACATTTTGAAAATATTAGTCAAATGCATTCTTGATATGATCTAGGTTACAGATCATCCTAAAATATTTTGAAAGTATTCGAAATATTAAAAAAAAAAAGAGAGAAAAGAAAGAAAAAAAAAAGAGAGGGAGAGTAAATGGGGTAAAAATAGATCGAAACGGGCTTTTTTTTTTTTTTTTTTTTTTTAATTAAAAAAATATATATCAAAAAATAAAAAAAAATGATTTAGAATACATTACGGATTAGATGAGCATAGGAAATTTTTTAAAAATTTTTTTTTGTTTTTTTTTTTTTTTTTTATTTTTTAAAAAAAAAATATTTCGAAATAATTCGAAATATTTCAAAAATATTAGCTAAACATTGTTTCATTTTAAAATAATTCGAAAAATAGTGTAAAATAGTTTTTTTATTTTTTTTATGCACTATAAGAAAATCATAAATTTACAATTTTCTTATGTACTATTAAAAAATTGTAAATTTACATAAAAATTTTATATAAATTTACAATTTTCTTACATACCATAAGAAATCAACCTTACAGAAAATTTTTACATAAATTTACAATTTTCTTACACATCGTAAAACTTACGTAATTTTACACTAAATATTACGTAAGTTTACGATTTTCTTACATACTATAAAAACTTGCGCAAGTTTACACATATATATTTTTGCTGATGTTGAATAAATTTGAAAGATATGCATGTATTGAGCTTTAATCAAACTTTCAACAACATCTACTGTTGGAATTTTCTTTTTGAATTTAGGTATATATAAATATGTAACGCTTGTTCTCTGATTGGTTGATATTGATATGATATACATGATCATAGTCCCGCATTTTGATTGGTTGGTATGATATTCATTCCAGTAAAAAAAAATCTTAACTGGAACCACTAGAATGCTGGAAAAATCTGAATGTCTAGTAGAAGTTCTAGCTTCTAGTTAACAATACTGATCTAGAGTAGAGGGGTAAGTCTTTATAGTAAATGGATATTAGATAATAAATGTCAGTGCTCTAATTTTGTTATATTTTAATTTTAAATATTAATTTTTTTTTAAGACCAATTTAGTAACTAGTTTTTATTAGCTTATAATATATAAGTTAATAACAATTAATAAGGGTACATTTAACTATATTTACAACTTTTGGTTATCTAATTTAAGTAGTTGCTTGAGATCTATACTAGCTATTATATATTAAGCAAATGTTTAATTAAATCTTTTGCTTGCAATTTAACAAACTGCTACTATTATTTTGTTTATAGTTAAAATTCTGATATCTATTTTCTAATCCTTTCCAAGTTTTTTTTTAAAGGTCTAAGAATTTCATGCCCCGCATGGTCGTGCACCCCTTAGTCGGCCAATCAAAATCGAGCATGTGCAACACGTGCCTCATTGCCCACAATCGGCCAACCACAATCGATTTTATAATTTTTTTTAAAAAAATTTTATTATTAAACAAAAAAAAAAAAAAATATATGAACGATATAGACGTCTATATACAATAAAAACACAACGTTAACACTAACCCTAACCCTATCGAACCCTAACCCTAACTCGAACCCTAACTCTAACTCGAACCCTAACCCAACCACCCACCTACTAAATTCGAAACACGGAGTCAAATCACCCACGTCGAAATAAACAAAACTTGACCAATGAAAACCACCGAAGAAACGTATAGCAACGAAACTCCAATGATACAAAACCAGCAGCAACGACGAAACTCTAAGTGACAATACAATGGTGAAATACCAAGAGAAAGCGAAGACAATGTCGACACTAACATCAGCGAATTATATATACGTAATCTTACGTAAGATATTACGGCCCATAATATTACGAAAATCTTACGATTGATACGGCATATTACGCAATATATTACGCTATATTACGGTAATATTACGGTTATTATTTCGAAATATTTCGAAATATATTGCAAATAAAAAAAATGCAAATTACCCTCCTACAGGGGTCGCGTACTTATGCAGATCAATAAACTAATGCGCGCAGGAGGTAATATTTTGATATTTTCGCATTGTTTCGCAATATTTTGCAAATTTTCGCAAATTTTTAAAATTTTTTAAAAAATAAATAAAC
>QKWP01001591.1:91761-102623 GCA_003550325.1 Gigaspora rosea
AGGCTTTTAATTCTATTTCACTTGAACAAATCCGTTCATTTGCTAGATTGTCGTTTAGATGGATGGATGCTTATCGACATGGCTTGACGGGAAAAGCTGCTGAATATGCAGTGAGAAGACATAAGAAGCATCGAACAATTAATGAAGACATCATGAACCACGTTGATGCAATTTAAATTAGAGAGCGAAAAAGTATTTTTTTTGTTTTTTTTGCTTAGAATGGCCTTATATAATAAGACTGAAATTCGTTAATAAACCTGGCTTATTAATACTGCACGAAATTTATTAAGAAACTTGAAACTTGCATAAATGAGTGCCGCAAAGAAAAAACCTGCAAATTTTATAAAATTTGCAGGTTTTTTCTTTGCGGCACTCATGCAAATTAAATTATAAGTCAAATAAAGAATGAAAGAAAATCGAGTAAAAATCAATTGCGAATATTTAAAGTGCTTTATAAAGATGAAACACGCAATTGGAAATATTGGTTAGATGCGAATATAATTTTAACAAATATCGTGAAATAATCGAAATAAATTTGGGTAAATTTTACTTGATTTATTAAAAGCAGGTTAATTGCATACACATGTAATTTTTAATAATAAACTAGCTAAATTAGTAAATTTGACGCACCTTCTAATTATAAATTGGATGCCATATGCCGTCCTTATTTAAATTTGGCGCACCTTATAATTTAAATTGGATGTCTTATGCTGTCCTTATTTAAATTTGGCGCCTTTAATAAAAAGTGGATGTTTTATATTGTCCTTACTCTAAATTTGGCGCTTAAAAAAATAGTGGATATCTTATGCTGTCCGGAACTGTATATTACCATAGTGCAAATAGAAAATGTTGAATGATGATCTACTGTTACACGAAATCCATGGTGCAAATAGCAAAAACCATGGTGTAAATAGCAGTACCCTTTATTTATTGTTTTGACCAACGAATTTATGTATTGTTTTGATTTCACGTTACACCAGATCTTATATAGAGTGCGATGTATCGCCTATGCGAAAAAATCAAAAATTCAATATTTAATTTAATTAAATATTTTTTGATTTAAAAAATATATAAGTAAAATTTTCAAAAATTCAAAACAAATTCAATTATAAAATTTTTAATTCAGATTAAATTTAAATCAAAGCTAATTTGATTTGATAAATTCAAATATATCTAATATTTGTTTTGGATTTAAAAAATTCTAATTATAAATTAAATATAAAGAGAAATTAGTTAAAAAATAACAAATTGTTTTTAGTAATTTTTTTTTTTAATTTCTTTTTTTTTTTTTTAAAAGCGAGGTCCATTTCCTTTTCCAAATTTTATTAATAATTTATAAATTCATATTACATGTTTTTACAATTACTATATTAAGGAAAAAGAGACTAGAGCTACTTTACTCCCAACCTGAGCTTTGCTAAGACAGGTTATGAACCTACTCAGTCGAAGTCTTCAATTATATCAACCTTTTCATTGTAATCTATAAAGAGGTTTTTCCATTTCATATACTTTCTCAAAGCGTTTCCATTGGTTTCTTTTCTGTGTATTGGTTCCATCGGTATATTGTCTTTTATAACGTTTCTTTTTTTTCTTCTTGAGAGTTGTTGATTACTTTTTTACTGGTTATCTATATTTTTTTGTAGATTTTTTCCATAAGATCATTCGTAAAATCTTTTTTGTAATTCTTTTTTCCGGTTTTACTTCCAGGTATGATGTTTTCTTTCGGGATAATACACGGGATACTTCTGTTTTTCTTAACCATTCTATGTATTTTCTTGTTTCTTCTTTTCAGATTTTTTCTGGTACTTTTTTCCCTTCTTTAGATTCTTTATAGACTTCCATAATCGCTTGTTTCATTATATATGTATTTTCT
This sequence comes from Gigaspora rosea, assembly GCA_003550325.1. Classification (NCBI taxonomy): domain Eukaryota; kingdom Fungi; phylum Glomeromycota; class Glomeromycetes; order Diversisporales; family Gigasporaceae; genus Gigaspora; species Gigaspora rosea. Next base: position 93,635 of record QKWP01001591.1, read on the forward strand.
TGACACCATATCCAGTGTGTTTGGTTTTCATATTCCTTTTTGCATTTTGGGCACATTGGGTCTTTCTCTTTCTTGGTATTCCTGTAATACATATTTAGTAACATTGGAAGTTCATTTATCATCATTTTTACCTTGAATGATTTCATTATTGAGGCTTTAGTCGATGTATATCTTACTAATGGTCTACTCTCAATATTTAAGCTATTATATGTCGTTTTCCAATCTATTTCTGTCTTCTTCTTTAAATTTTTAATTCTGTTTTGACTACTCCATTCCGAAATTATTTTTCCTTTTATTAATTGTTTCATGAATCTTCTCAAGTTCCAATAAACAGGTTTTCCCTCGAATTTTATTAGATACATGTTTGTTGTAATCTTTTCTCCTACAATATCTGTTATCCATTTTCTTGTTATTTTGTTTTGCTTATCTTCTCTTCATATACGATAGTAATTCTCAATCTTTTCATTTTCATTATTCTTCTTATTATTTCTGTGAATTGATCTAAATTTTCTTTCAACTTAAAGTTTTCTTCTGCTCGTATAACTTTTCTTTCTATTTTCTCTTTAAGTCCCTTTATATTGGTTTTAATCTTGACTTCTTCCTTGTCTTTATTTAGTAACAAAGTTAATACTATTTCAGTTAAGGCCGTCTTTATCTTCATGGGCCAACTTTCTACTTTCAATTCAATAGTTTCTTGACTGGATTTCATTTGTATCAGTATCGCTATACCTTCAGTTTTATCACCGTTTTTCTTTTTCTCAACGATTTCATATTCTTTTTCTGTTCCTAGACCAGACTTTTCGATCTTTTTCCATATTTCATCTCCAATGTTCGTGAATATTTTCTTCAAATTCCAAGAAGTTAGAAGTTTTTTCCCTATAAAAGGTTCTCTCGGTATTATACTTGTTTCTTCTTTCTTTATTCTAAAGGTTTTCATTATATCTTGAATGTTACTATATATCACTTTTTTGCCATTTACTATGATTTCTGATAGGAAACGTGTATGTATTTTTATTATTCCTGTGTTTGTTCTTGTTGATATATGCTCATCGCATCCATTACATGCTCTTGTTATTTTTTTCATCAATATACCAATGCCTCATTGTTACCAAGTTGTCTTTTATTTTTCTTACTTTTCCTATAAATACTACACCATTAGTTACTCATTTATTCTCCTTCCAAATTTCATTGGTTATGCATCTTATTGTAAACGGGTTTGGGACTATTAGTTTCAGTGATGGGTTTTTATTATTTGTGATTAGTGTACATATTGCTTCAAACCTCTCGGTTCTCTACCCTTTATTATTTTCCCAAGTTATGCGCTAGCCTTTTCTATGTTACAAAGTTTTTGCACTCTTCATCTAATAATTGTTCTATATATTTTAGACCGTGCTTATTCATGCTTGTTTTGATGTCATTTCTTTTCTCCATCTTTTTTAGGATATAGTTAATCGATGTTCCTTTTTCTTTTAGTGGTTGTGGCCATATTTTGTGCTCATTTACTAGTTTTATTTTAGTTTCATGCATTTCTTTTATTATTGCTACGGTTCTAGAAAAATTTACTTCTTTAGAGAAAACTGGTTCCTCTTCCAGTATAGATATATTCGTGTTGGCCGCGTTTTGTAGTTCTTGTAAGATAATAAAAGCTGGTGTCTCGTTCCAATTCGAATTATTCATATCTTTCCATAGTTGGTTCACATGTTGTAGGCATTGTATGTCTTTCGTTTTATTTATACCATATATGTTATAGTGCCACAATAGTGTGTTAGGTGCTGTTCTTACGATTTTTGCTTTTTGTTTTACCCCTTTCATGATTATCTTATCTATAATCTCGCACATAGATTCTTTAATATACATATTTTGACACCTATATACTATTCTTGTCAATATTACACTATTGACTATGTATATGTACTATTTTTCTGTGATTCTACTTTTGTTAAGCCTGTCTATAGCTTTTTCTGCTTCTTCCTTTATTTTCTTGTTAATTTTGTCTTGATTCTTCTTTTCTTTGAACCAACATCCTAGGTACCTAAAAGGTCCGTCTTGTTGTCTTCTTTCTAAGATTTGATTTTTGAAAAGCATCGAAGTAGCACCTCTTGCATTTGTTAAGAAGATCGATTTACTTGCATTAACTTTTATTCCTGTCATTTTATAAAAACTTGATGCAGTCTTTAAAATCTCTTCTAGTTGAATTTTCGATTCGGCTATCCACAGTGAATCGTTCATATATGCCATTATGAATAAGTGGTTTTGTATTCACTTCCTGTAGGTGTTTTCACGAACATCGAGAATCCTTCAAAATCGCTATCTATTTTCATTATTAGCGGATCGTAATATATTCTCCAAAATATCAGGAACATTGTCCCTCCTTGATCTAAACCATCTTCCACTTCATATATTTTGGTTTGTCCTAGATTCATTAGAACCTTGTTTTTTCTTTTTTCCATTAAATTTTTTGTTAAGTTTATGAATTTTTCTGGTATATTTATTCTTCGTAAGGTCTTCCATAAAAGTGGTAGATGTACTGAATCATACGCTTTTGACATATCCTGTGAGACAAGCCAGTAGTCCTTCTCTTTTAACCACGCATATTCTTGTATGTTCGTTAACTATTGAATTGGTCCTGTAGTTGATGTATTTGGTATAGCTGAGTTATTCCTTATGTTAAGTACTTTCTTCAGTCCTAAAATCTTGTTTAATCTTTTTGCTAGTATTTTCATAAAGATTTTTCTTGAGTGTTCTATCAACGTAATTGGTCTGGTTTGCGTTAAGTCACCCTCGAAGTCTTTCTTCTTTGGGATGGGATATACTACTCCTTGCCTCCACGTCTTCGAAACTATTTCTTTAGTCAAACAAAAATTACATATTTCCAGAAAGATCTTTTTAGCTTCTAGTGGCAATTTCTTAATCATCTCGTTCAATATTCCTGATTCTCCTATAGCTTTTCCGTTTGGTGCTTCACTTGTTAAGTTCTCTAGTTCTTCCAACTCTATTGTTGCGATTAATCACTTGTAATCTTCATGTGCTATCAACGTAACCGAATCGTATTCCTTTTCCCACAATTTCTAGTACTCTTCATCCGTTGGATTAAGTTTAGTCCAATTTTTAAAATGTTTTACGACTTCTTCTTTAATCCCTTTCTTGTCTGTAATTACTTCATCCACCTTTATTATATTGTCAAATGTGACTCTATTTCTTTTCCTTTTTAAAATGCTATCTATTATTCTTTTAGTGTTAGTTTGGAAGTTGTTTTGCCTCCTTTTTACTGCTAAGCTAATTTCCTCTTTTATTTCATTATTGTTTTCTATTTGCCTTATTACATGTATAGATTTCCTCAACTCTATCACACTTTCTACTAGCTGCTTAAAGTTTTCGTTCCAGAAATCTTGTTCTTTGATATTTATACTTTATATTCTCAATTTCATTGTCAGAGAACTTATCTTCTTGTTGAACCTTTTTGTTACTTCTTCGTAGAAAAAAGGTGAGTGTGATTTTATTTCTTTCAAACTTCTTATAAGTTTATTTATATTGACTAATCCTTAATGTAACTTCGATGCATTCTTTGTTCTCGCCCCGAAGTGATTATTATGATTTTTAACCACTTAATATGTTTGTCAGCTGAGTGTTTTATGGCAATATATAATTTGTGCCATGCTTTATTTAGAGAGGCTTCGTCCGTTATCTTTTTTATTTTTAATGCTTCAATTTCTGTTTTACTTCGACTCTGAAATCCTCCCATTTGTCCTCATCCATTTCACTATATTTAAAAACTCTTTTGGATTTCTTCTTTCTTCTTATCACTTCAAACTTCCTCTTTAGCATCCATTGTACTTTTATCATCCTATGATCACTTCCAGAAGGCTCTACTTCTTCTATTATTGGATAAGACATTTCTAAACCTATCTCCTCTGATGTCCATATATCATCAATCTGTGACTCCATTTGATCTCTTTTCCATGTATAATCCTGGATTTTATTTACTTCTAATAAGCTTAACATCCTACTCGTACTCATAGTCTTAAAAATCGGTGTCTTTCTTTTACTATCTGGCCTTGCCATGTTATTATTAAAATCTCCCATTACTATTAACTTCATGTTTTTCTTGTTAGCATCTGATATCCATTTCTTTATTTTTTCTTGTGTTTTAAGAGATATTTCCATTTTGTCTGATAGTAGGTATAGTGATATTATTCTTGTTCTCAAGTTTCCAGGCAGGAAGAAATCTATCATAATTGCTGTTCCCAAATAGCTCTTAATGTTATGTATGTAGTATCTAAGATAAGATTTAATAAGTAATGCAGTTCCCATTGCCGATTCCCTTTTTAAACCTAAATCTTCTGGGGTTGCTGCCATGTATACGTAATAGTACTGAGTGAGTAATAATCTTCTCAAATCTTCCTTTTGTGCCAGTTTGGTCTCTGTTACACTCACAATATCTATATCTTCCTTGTTCAAATACTCGAAAATTAATTGTTTCTTTAATGGCACATTCAAGCCTTGCACATTTAATGTTGAGATTAACAAAACTTCAATTCTTTCTTTTGCTCTTATCTTTGTTTTTTCAACTTTTTTCGTTTCTTAGTTGTTAGTTGTTTTTTCTTTTTTTCTTTACTTGTGTCTCAGTTTCTAATGTATTATCGTTATTATTGTTCATCATGATTAATAATATTGTTCATTTCAACATCCTCCACTACTTCATTTGTGATTTGTTGCTCGTCGAATATATCCCACTTTGGTTCAGGTAGTTTCTCTGTTTCAAAGATCCACTTAGGTATAGTACTCAATGGATATTTTTCCCTTAGATAATTCAGTGCTTCAGGTACTTTTTCTTGTGAGGTTATTGGAAAAGACCATTGGTGCTCTGGTTCATTTTGTTTTAAATCTTTATTTAGCTTCTCAAGATCGCTCGGGAAGCCGTTTATCTCCAAATCCGCTTTATTTTTATTATCTTTATCTTGAATAAAGATCCAATTTTCAGGTATTTTGTGAAAAAAATAGTGTTCTCTTAAAGCCTGAACTGCTATTCTTAACTCTTTCGTACTTGTAATCGGGATTGTTAGATTCACCTTCTTCACTTTCTCCCACTCTTCAGGCAGGTCTTCTAGCTGTGTATAGTTAACCTCAATATATTTTGCTGGCATTGGATTTGGTATTCTATAATAACTCAGGATTGATTTTATAAAATTTAAGCCTCAGTTCTGCTTTTTATCGGGAAACCCTCCTTAACATTAATTTTCAAATCCTTTGGATTCTCAGGTAGCCTCTTCTTATTGATTATATAATCATTTGGGAGATATTTGAATGCGTAAACTTTTCTCAGTTTGTTCACATGTTCTTTAAAATCTTCACTATTTTTAGGACAAAAAGGAAACATTCTTCTCAGACTCGGTGTCAATTCCTGATAAGTCAAAGGCAACTCCAATTTCTTTGGTGGTAAGTTAAAAAATGATTATGGTAATTGAGAGAAAATATAAAACTTTCTTAATTCCTCTTTCCAATCCTTAACCTTTTTTAAATCAGCTCTATCCATTACAGGAAAAAATTTTTTAAATTCCTCTCTAAGTTTACTTGGATGACTCGGGATCGGTAATCTTGAATCTTCTATATAGATGTCCGGTAATCGATCAAATTTATATATCGCTCTCAGACCACTTACAATTTCACCCGTAAATCTTCTGTCCCAAATTGGTAAAGTGTATTTTAAAGCTTCTCTAATCTCTTTCAGAATCATTTCATAATGTTCAGGTAATTGGATCAATAAGTCACTCTTTAACTCATTTATTCTTTTTCTCAACTCATCGAATTTTAGATCATTCTGTAATCTTGCAAAACCCGCTATGAAGAATATTAATTGTGTTATTTCAAAACTATCCAAAACAATAAAATCAGTATTAGTCAGAAAATTGATTAACAATTTCTTCTCAATTTATCATAGATCTGATCTTTATTTTTCTTGTTAATGACGTATGCCCCATAAGCTTGTTTGCATCTGTCTGTAGCTCTCTCTAGTAGGTGCATGAATTCATTTTGATGTGCAGGCCGTGTCTCGTGTCTATTTGTAAAACATCTAAAGAAAGCCCTATCCTGGTATTTTAGCTTGGTCCCAATAGCTGGTGGTATTTCCATACTCATTGCTTTGGTTTGTAACTTGTGTTTCACAAAACTCAAAATTGACTTTTGTGACTTGAAGGCTTCAATTGTCTTGTCTATACTCCATTCATTGACATTAAACACATCTTTAATCTCTTTACTTTTCGCCCTCCAGACTTTGTTTTTTAGAGCTCTACTTTTATTTCGTCTTTCTTCTAATTGTTGCTTGTCCAAGTTCTTTCTTCCTGTTACTACCATACTGTATAAAAGTGGTTGTTGTTTCCTTTCTTGCTGAGTTTTATCTACCATTTCTATAACGATTTCTTTTTGTTGTATTTCCTCTTCTACATTCATACTATTAACCATTTCTTCGTTATCACTACTAACCTTATCACATGACAAGATTTGTTGTTTATCTGTCGAAATTTCCAGAACATTAATTATTGATAACATATTACTTTCGATTTGGTCGTTTGTTGTGGTTAACTGAAAACCTGATAACATTATATCCTGGATTTGGTCATTGTTGTTGTCAGCTAAGCTACTGATGTCGTTTGTTGTGATAATGTTATTTCATCAATTCTTATGTTCGAGTCCATTTGTCCGTTTTTCCATACTATTATCTTCTATTTCTCCATAAGAACTCTTTACTTTTTTTATTACGTTTTCTTCACCTTGTTTACTTAGTCTTTCATTACAGCTTTTCTGAACTGCCTCAAACTCATCAACTGGATCCATATCGAGTTCGAAAATTTGAAAGAGCCAAAGGCCCTCTTTTTCATTTGTTGTTGTTAAAGACCCTTTAGTTATAGTCGTTCCCTTCCTCTTCTTACTCAGTTTGTTCACTGACTTAAAGCTCTTCTTGGTTGTTGTTAATTAATTAATTATTTAATTAATAAAATTATATATTTAATATGTTTTTGTTCAAATTTTTCTCTTTTCCTACTATACTGTTTTTGTTTACTTAGGATTTACAGATATACGGGAAAGAGTTTTAATGCTTGTTTTTTTTTTAATTTCTAAATTAATTAGCAATTTATATAAGAACTAAAAATTTTAATTATAAAAAGTTGGGGATAAATATTTTTATAGTTTTAATAGTAATATGGAATCCAATTTCTCAAAATTATATCTGATATAGTAAAAAGATAGTTTTTTTAAAGTCCAAAATTTTAGCTTTTAGTAAATTATTTTTTAATTTTTGAAAATTCTACTGAACTTTTAATAAAAAAAAAAGCAAAACCATATTTTTTTTGGAAAAATGTTTTCCATGCACCCGCACGGTTGTGCACCCCACGTGCATCATATAAAAATAATGATCATTATTATTTTTTTTTTATTTGTTTGTTTTTTTTTCTTCACTTACTAACCTTTTTTTTTTATTGATATAGTTGGTGTTGTCGTTAAGGATAGGAATCGGTTAAAAATTTTTAGTCGATTAGTCAGTCGACTAAAACTGTTAGTCATCGACTGACTAAAAATCAACTAATCGATTAATCGACTAATCGATTAGTCGACTAATCGACTAATCGATTAGTCGACTAATCGACTAGTCGACTAATCAACTAGTCGACTAGTTGATTAGTCGATTAGTTGACTAATCGACTAATCGACTAGTCGATTAGTTGATTAGTCGATTAATCGATTAGTTGATTAATTGGCTAGTCAATAAATATACAAAAAAAATGAATACTAGGAATATAGCAATGAAAATATGAAATAGATGATTAATCTTATCAACTAATTGACTAATTGACTAATTGACTAATTGATTAATCAACTAATCAATTAGTCAACTAATCAACTAGTCGATTAGTCGACTAATCGATTAGTTGACTAATCGACTAATCGACTAATCGACTAATCGACTAGTCGACTAATCGACTAATCAACTAATCGATCGACTGACTATAAAAAAATTTAGTCGATTAGTCGACTAATTGTCGACTAATCGACTAATGACTATACTGATTCCTATCCTTAGTTGTCATTGGTGACGTCATTGGTATATTGATGCTAGTTGGTGTCGTCGCTGGTGTCGTAGTTGGTGTTATCGCTGGTATTGTAGTTGGTGTCATAGTTGGTGTCGTCGTTGGTACTGTAATTGCATCGTCGTTGGTGTTGTCACTAACTAGTGTCCTTGGAATGGCTTTACGTGCTTCTCTCGATATTTTTAAGATGATATTGCGTGGTTTTTTGCTGTTCTTGTGGGTGGTCTTGTTTGATTTTTTTTGCATTTTTGGCATTCGTATGGGGTAGCCTTGTTGTTTTTCTGGTGTTCGTACGGAGTGGTCTTGTCGTTTTTCTTGCGCTCGTGCGGGTGGTCTTGTGTTTCTTTTGTATTCGTGCAGGTGGTCTTGCTTGTTTTATTAATACGATAAGTAGTTTTTTTTTGTTTTTATTCGTGTATGCTAAATTTTTTTTTTGTTTTTATTCATGTTTGCTAATTTTTTTTTTTTGTTTTTATTCGTGTTTGCTAAATTTTTTTTTTTGGTTTGTAGGTTTCGCCTAGACGTAGAATCACATTTGGTAAGTTTTTTTTATTTTCTTTTGTTTCTTTTTTTTATATATATATATATATACAGTTTATTAACCAGTTTCTTGTTTTGTATTATAATACCATCGTTTGTATCTGCGTCATTTGATTTCGATGGTGTAGTCATTTTTTTGGTGCTGTGTATCATCGTTACTTGGCTGCTTTGGGTGTGCTGTGTATCGTTGTTTCTTGGTGCTGTGCGTTGCCGTTTAGCCGTTGCTTTGGTACTATCATTTCTTGGTTGCTTTGAGGTTAGGGTTAGGGCTAGGGTTCGGGTTTGTGTTAAGGTGGATGTTCGTTCTTTGTGTGGATTTTTTTGCAATTTGTTGTATTTTTTTTTTTTTTTTTTTTTTTTTTTTT
>QKWP01001591.1:104808-115745 GCA_003550325.1 Gigaspora rosea
CGATTTGTAGATATATAACGATTTAATATAGAAAATGATATATATCGATTTAGATATATATCGATTTTTAGCCAGTTAATCGATAGATATCGTTATTTTTTAATTGATATAAAACGATTAACTGTTATATATCGATCAATATCTATATATAAAATTTCCTGATGTCTTTGGCACTTTGACATTTGTTACAAAAATGAAAATACAACTAGCCACATGTACAACTTTTGGTTGTCTAATTTAAGTAGTTTGCTCGAAAGTTCTATACTAGCTGCTATATCAATACCATATCTGCAACCCAACTAGAGGATTGCCTATCCTTTGGTCTAAGTTCTTCCTGACAATTCTACTTGTTTTATCGGTACAGTCCTCGTTAGTTGAGATCAGTTTCAGATACTATTAACAAATAAGTCTTTCTCCTCTATAATTATGCAGTTTGTTTTACGCAAATGTGTGATTATAAAAAAGTGTGATTATATAGTGTTTACCCTATATAATCACACTTAATAATATAATTTATATTATGTGATTATATAGGAGTTGTTCAGGTAATCATGATATTTTTCAACGATCATTTAAAGTACACTGCGCTACATTTTCATATGATACCCGATTCTGCATATAATTAATCATGCATAATCGATTATGCATGCTCGGGGCTTAGCCTCAGTGGAATAATTTAGAAACTATACAATCTATCGTATGATATGCATAATATGATAGCGTCATAGATATGATATCGTATGCTTTTAGTCTCGTAATTTTCATAATGTTCTATAATATTAGATTAGTGATTCCCATAATAATTTGCAAAGTATAAAAAGAGAGCTGTTTTATCTCTTCTAAAATAATAATTTTCAAATTATCATATAATTAAATCTACAAAAATAAAAATATAATAAACTTTGACTATATTAATACACAAGTCACATTTATTTTAAAATCGGGTTAAATCACCAAGTTACGCCTTTGGCAAGTGCCTTCTTGTAATCTCTTAACTCATAAAATTAAAGAAATGTTGTTTTCTCCCCGTAACATTTGGTGGTAACTGTGAGATATGGACTTTTCAATAGCTAATATTGCATTAAGTTCGAAATTTGACAAAATTTGTGAAATTTACCTTATATTAACCCTGAGGTTTTGAACAAATGACAGTATACTAACACATTTGATATTTACTTATTTGGTATAATCATGTAGAAAATTTAAACAGCAAATTCATATCTTTTGAGCAAAAATCAAAATTATAATCAAAATTTCAATTTCAAATACAAAACCTAATGAAACGACCAATAGCAACTGAAATTAGTGATATTTTTGCAGAAAAAATGAAAAATAAATGACAAGTGGACAATGGCCTTTTGGGAACCATAGATTTACAAAATAATACAAAAATCAAGATTCATAAGGAAAGCCAAAACTAGTATTTCTTAAATCTGACCAAACCAAATTAACAAAATTCATACAATTATCCCTTAGATTGCAACACAGGCAAATTTGCCTGCGTATTTTAAAATTTTTAATAAAATTTTAAATATTGATTTTAGTCATATCTTTTCTAAGTAAAAAATATTCTTTGAGTTTTGTTTTAGTAACTTTGTTATAAATTTTTTTTAAAATCATTAGAAAACTTTAATATAATAAATGTTTAAAGTTCTTGTATTGGCATTTTTACTATTAAAATTTTTCTTTAGATTTTTTCAAATTTTATATGTTCATACACATAAAAAAAAACTTTACTTCTAATACAAGTCTTAATTTTTACAAGTAAATCATTAAAGTTGCAATAATGAAAGTTGTCATCCTTTATATAAACTACAATATTGTCTTAAGAACTATAGTTCTAAAACTAAAACTAAATAAGATCGCAGAAAAATTGTAATAAAATTTTTTAAAAAAATTTTTTCTTAAAATTATCTATTTTCAGCTTATATGTAACTATAATTTATTTTTTTATAATATAAAAACTAATTTTGCAAAAAAGTAATCCTTATTTTCAAATATAATTGTACAAAGTTTTATTTAATTATTTTAGCATTTTAAAAAAGTAAATCAGAGCTAAAAAAGTGCAAAAGCGCAGGCAAATTTGTCTGTGTTCTACTACAATCTAAGGGATATCAAATGAGGCATGCTATATTTAATGAACGAATAAAGCTAGGTGCCTGTTAATACTACTCTGGGAGTACTTTCTAGCAACGAACAACTACAGTATTCGTAGTACATTAGGACACTGGAAACAACATAAGCCTATTTATCAAAGGTTTCTGATATGAGAAATATGGTGGGAATTTGTAACTTTGAAGATTGTTATTAATACGAAATCATAGTTAAAATAAATTTAAATAAAGACTTTTTGTTGTATTTGAAATCAGCTAAGAAGAGTTATACAAGCTATGTGAAATGAATTAATTTTTGTATATCAAATATCAGAATTTAGTATAAATAGTTATATAGCAAATTAGTAAGTTTTTTTTTGTTTCAATTTGTTTTTTAACTACTTAATATAGTTAATGTAAATTAAGAAAATTTTCTTATAATTGTAAAAAAAAAAAAAGTAAGGTGCTCTGCCTGTAAGTTGCTAAAGGTACAAAAAAAAATGGTGCTCTGCCTAAGCCGCCAAATGCGCAAAAAGAATGGTACTCTGCCTATAAGCCGCCAAAGGCGCAAAAAGAATGGTACTTTGCTGTAAGCTGCCAAAAACGCAAAAGAATAGTGCTCTGCCTGTAAACTACCAAAGGCACAAAAAGAATGGTGCTCTGCCTATAAGCCGCCAAAGGTGCAAAAAGAACGGTGCCTTGCCTGTAAGCTGCCAAGGCAAAAAAAAACAGTGCTCTGCCTGTAAGCCGCCAAAGGTGCAAAAAGAACGGTGCCTTGCCTGTAAGCTGCCAAAGGCGCAAAAAAAATAGTGCTCTGCCTATAAGCCACCAAATGCGCAAAAAGAAGTGTGCCAATCCGTAAGGTGCATCTATAGCTAGTACTAGCGGGCTGAATACTAAAATAGTACTGCGCAAAATAGATCTTAAATATATAAATAATAATGAAATTAATTCCAAAAACTTATTAAAGTATATTTATATAAAAATGAATTTTGATTAGCTAACAATCCACTTACGATAAGCTAGCAGTAAAGACAAAAAAAGAGAGAACAACTTTTTTCTCTTATATAACTTCTCCTTACAACTATACCCAAATTTCGTCATAATTATCCAAATTCCTTTCCACAAATATAGCAGCAATACCTCATACCTATTTCTATTTTTTTTCTACATTCACATCTCTTACTTACCAACCGGTTGTCTACATCATGACCTGGTTCATAGTCTCTTTGTTCATGGCATTTCAGTTAATAATACTTGGATTTTTATACGTGAAACTAGGGATTGGAACTATTTAACCATTTAAAAATTGCCCTATAGTTCTGAGCAGAATTATGTTGGTTGTGAGCAGAAATTATTTTAATGCCGGTCAAATTAAACAGTTAAACGATTAAATGATTAAACAAATAGGAATAATTTTAGGTGGCTCCAATCCTTATGTGGGATGCATAAAATAAGTATGAGCAAGTGTTACAGAGTAATCATGATATTTTCTAACGATCATTTAAAGTACACTGTGCCACATTTTCATATGACAACCAATTTTGCATATAATTAATCATGCATAATTGATTATGTATGCTTGGGGCTTAGCCTTGGTGAAATGATTTAGAAACCATACAAACTATCATATGATATGCATAATATGATAGCGTCATAGATATGATATCATATGATTTTAGTTTTGTAATTTCCATAATGTTCTATAATGTTAGATTAGTGATTCCCATAATAATTTGCAAAGTATAAAAAGTAAGCTGTTTTATCTCTTCTAAAACAATAATCTTTAGATTATCATATAATTAAATCTACAAAAATAAAGATATAATAAACTCTAACAGTTTAATACACAAGTCACATTTATTTAAAATTGCGTTAAATTACCAAGTCACACCTCTGGCAAGCGTCTTCTTGTAATCTTTTAACTTGTAAAGTTAAAGGAACGTCGTTTTCTCTCTATAACAGAGTAAATAAAAAATTCTTTATAATTTTATATATTAAAAAGTATATTACGTAGTCCATCAATTAATAATCACTTAAAATCATCGATTATTTAACAAATAAGGAATGGAATCCAAAATTTGGATTATTCCTTATTTTTTAAATAATCAATGATTTTAAGTGATTATTAATTGATGAACTACATAATATATTTTTTATTGCACTTTGCAAAAATGTGTGACCTTTGCAGATTATGATGTCTTGTAAAATGACAGGAAATTAGACGATTTTTTAATTTTAAGAGAATTTTACCAATTTTAAAGTCAAAATTATATATCAATATAAAATATTGCAATGCATTAGATCTTCAAAACATGTACTTCAATACTGTACTTGAAAAATATTTTATTAGCATGCATCCTGCATATAGTAAAGGCTTGAAGTAGTATATTATTTATCTATATTATGATAGCTATTTATTATTTTAATAAGAAGCTATTATACTGAAAGCACAAGGAAAAACTAAACGTTTCTTTTGTACTTAGGGGAGCGCCAGAAATCACCTGATTAGGGTTTCACTAAGTAGCTGACCCCCCTACCCCCCCCCCACCTGATAATTTTTCTAAGCATTTGATTGGTTAAAATTTAATAATATATATATATATATATTAAAAATTGGATAACTTTTGATCTACTGGTCTGTTTTGGACGATTCAACTACCAAAATGTTTGTCTCAGTGAGACGATTCTAACAAGCCCAAAATCATTAAAATCCAATTACAGGATCGCAAGATCGTTCAACTTTTGTGTAATTTTAATAGTAATTTTTAAAATTACTAAGTAAATTTATTTTTTATATTCAGACTTTTTAGTCAAGTCTGAGTCTGGTCTGGGTCTGGTCCGAAGTCTGCAGACTGGTCTGAGTCTGAATATATTTATATGTATTTTTTGGTGCTGAACAAGTTTACTTAGTGCATTTTGTTAGAATAAATTAGTAAAATTTTATGAATCATAAGATTTTATAGAATTTTATTAATAAAATTTTATAAAATCTTATAATTCACAAATTTTTATTAATTAATTCTAACAAAATGCACTAAGTAAACTTGTTCAGCACCTAAAAATACATTAAATCGGCAGGGTTGTTTTTATTTTACTTGAAATTTGGAGAAAAGATGCATAATTTTGGATTTTTGATCAAAAAAGTCAAATTTAAGCATCTTTTCTCCAAATTTCAAGTAAAATAAAAACAACCCTGCCGATTTAATGTATTTTTAGGTGCTGAACAAGTTTACTTAGTGCATTTTGTTAGAATTAATTAATAAAAATTTGCGAATTATAAGATTTTATAGAATTTTATTAATAAAATTCTATAAAATCTTATGATTCATAAAATTTTACTAATTAATTCTAACAAAATGCACTAAGTAAACTTGTTCAGCACCTAAAAATACATTAAATCGGCAGGGTTGTTTTTATTTTACTTGAAATTTGGAGAAAAGATGCTTAAATTTGACTTTTTTGATCAAAAATCCAAAATTATGCATCTTTTCTCCAAATTTCAAGTAAAATAAAAACAACCCAGCTATTTTAATACATTTTTAGGTGCTGAACAAGTTTACTTAGTGTATTTTGTTAGAATTAATTAATAAAAATTTGCAAATTATAAGATTTTATAGAATTTTATTAATAAAATTCTATAAAATCTTATGATTCATAAAATTTTACTAATTTATTCTAACAAAATGCACTAAGTAAACTTGTTCAGTGCCAAAAAATACATATAATTATATTCAAACTTAGACCAGTCTGCAGATTTCGGACCAGACCCGTAGTTGAGTCTGGTCTGAAGTCTGAAATTAGTAAAATTTAGAGCCTGAGTCTGGTCTGATCCCGGACCGAACCCGGACCGGACCAAACCTGGACTGGACCTAGGAGCACTAGTCTCAATGAGACAAATCAAATGGTATAGTAGAGCAACTCTGGAGTTTTGTCAAGCTCAGTGGATATGAATATAGAAGCAAAGGCCTGGTTAGATATATTATTTAGTATAGCGTAACTCTTACTTTCCCTTCGGGTTTGGAGAATTTTATTTGGTGTCAACGGCTCCCCAAAAAATTCCAAAAAGTGGGCATTTCGGCGTACCCCCTCCAAAAGATCAGCAGTGTTTACTCCGTCCCAATTAGGAAGGCGCCTTCTATTTCGGATTCAAGGTCACGAGTATACATGCTGGCAAAACCCGGACAAATTCCAAATAATAAAAAAACAATTGCTATTTATAAAAGATTAAATCAAATAAATAATCTTAATATTTTGTAAATATATTATTTATAACTATAAGAATATATATGATTTGTTTAAATAAAGATTATTAATAAAGTTTTTGAGATATTAGTTATACTAGAATTTGGGATTTGGGATTTGGAATGACGGACAAATCCCAAACTATAGTAAGTCGGGATTTTGCCAACATGTATAGTCACGAGTACGTTTTGGAAACAAAACAAACAATAAATAACACATGAGGTTTTCCGGAGGAACCGCTAGAGGAATTTTTACATAGTTTTCTTTTTTTTCATATTATATGTATATTCGACCACTTTTTTTTCTTCGCTTTTTTCATCTTGTCCATTTACTTTAGGTTTTTCGTTTAGGATACATAGATTTCCCCAATTTTTATCTCTCCTTTTTTTCTCACTTTTCCCTTATACCCCCTTCATATACTTTGTTTTTTATCTTTCTTGTTAGTCGCAGATAGTAGTTGTTTAACTTTTCTGCCAGGATCTAGGTGGAAGAAGTTTAAAAGAAATTAGGTAGGACGGACAAGCTGATAGATCTCTGTCGGTGAGCTGTATCTTGAGGCCATTAGGTACAACGGATATAGTGAGATGCTATCTATCCTTGGCAGGTCACGGTTAAGTGCTTATAGTAACTGGCCAAGTTATAGTTTTAATTTTAGATCAGTAGATCGAACCATAGTAATAGCATTTGCATATGTAACTATAGTTTTTATAATAAACATAACCGGACCACCTAGTTAATTAAAAAAACAAAATAATATATATAAATAAATATTTATATATATTATATATATTATATTATATATAGGATCTGATAATTGCTCTACCCCCANAGTTAAAAAAAAAAAAAAAAAAATTTAAAAATAAATTAAATTATAACGTTAAAAAAAATTTAATTAAAAAAACAAAATAATATATATAAATAAATATTTATATATATTATATATATTATATTATATATAGGATCTGATAATTGCTCTACCCCCACCTACCTAAAAAATCAGGTGATAAATGGCGCTCCCCTTAGTGAGTAATTATAAAGTGCTATTTTTTGACAAACATAATCTATTTGCTCTTTCACCCAATTAGGATTAAATAATCGTACTCTATGTAGCACATCAGATAAGTTGCAATTATATATATTTTGCTATAAGTCAACAAGCATTTTTGACAACTAAAACATGTTCCTCTGTAATATTTTAGCTTTGTTTTTTGAACGTCAGCCATTATAACTGAGTATTAAAGGAATATTTATGTAAAAAGAAAGAAAATATATTTGTTAAAAAAAAACAAATATCAAAATACACAGGTTTTGGAAATGATGTATTTTTTATATATGTTTGCTAATTGAAACTATGATTGAAAGTATAATTTAATAAACTTAAAATATATTCAAAAGCTAAAGATGATTTAAATACAGCAATTCAATCAAAACCATTCAAGTCTTTGGCTTATATTTATAGAATTTAAATATTTGTTGATATAAATTGATATAAAGAGTTACTTGCGGATTTAAATAAATAATTAAAAATTGAGCCAAACAACGCAGTTGCATTAAGAGGTCGTAGGATAACATATTTTAAGATTAATAGATACGAAGAATCACTTGCAGATTTCAATAAATCACTAGAAATTGAACCAAACAATATAGTTGCATTAAATTATTAGGATAAAATTTTATTATATAATAAATAAATATGGAGAATCGCTTGCTGATCTGAATAAATCATTAGAAATTAAACTAAATAGTGCAGTTGCATTAAGAAATCGTACAGAAACATATTTTAAGCTAAGCAAATATAAAGAATTACTTGTGGATTTAAATAAATCATTAGACATTGAACCAAATAACGCAAAAGTATTAAGAGATTGTAGAACAACTTATTTTAAAGTGGATAGATATGAAGAATCACTCACAGATTTCAATAAATCGTTGAAGATTGAGCCAAATAATATAGTGGCATTGAATTATTGCATTAGAAATTGGACTGAAGATGCTATTGCATTAAGAAATTGTGTGAAAATTTGTTTAATCTGAGCAGATATGAAAAATCACTTGTGGATTTCAATAAATCATTAGAAATTGAACCAAAAAATATTGCTGTGTTAAGGGATTATAGAGCTATTTATTTTAAAAGAGTAAATATAAAGATCATTCAAAGATTTCAATAAATCACTAAAAATTGAATCAAATAATGCGTCTGCATTAAGATATCTTGGAATAGTATGTACTACTACTAGCAAATTTCGATAAATCACTAGAGATTGAACCAGACAATGCAGTTGTGTTAAATTATTGGGTAAAATTTATTGCATAATAAAATAGATATGAAGAATCGCTTGCTGATTTGAATAAATCATTAGAAATTGAACCAAATAGTACAAAAGCATTAAGAGATTAGGGGAGTAACAAAAATCAGGTGATTTTTTAGGGGGGGAGGGGGTAAAAAAAGTTAAAATTATATATAAGAACCTGACTATTTATATATTAAGGAAGAGGAAGGGGGGTAGGCCTCTGATAAAAAATAATCAGGTGATTAATGACACTGCCCTTATGGAATAATCTATTTTAAGATAGGTAAATATGAAGAATCACTTGCTGATTTAAGGATAGGATATACAAATTTCCAATTTCATACAAAATCGATTGTAAATCAACTTTGTATAACCAATTTATATGATATCATATGATTTATATGTAAACATCATATGATCTGACAATTAATTTTTTGTACAATCTACAAAAATCATATAGCGTTCTACAAAAATTTAATTATATATAAAGTTGATTTTTTTTAAAGCGATAGATATCGCACAACTTCATTATTATAAACAAACTATTTAAAACTACCTATTATAAAATTTTATACAAATTGGTCAAAATTTTAAAAAATTTATCAGAAGCATTTTTTTATTTACTATATAAAAATCCAATATACCACATAGATCATATAACAAATGATCTACATTCACCCTACCCTTAAATAAATATCTATAAATTGAACCAAATAATGTAGGCACATTAAGAAGCATGCAGAAACCTATCGCAAAATGATATATAAAGTTTTTAATATTCAAATTTTACTGATAAATACTCGCTAGATCACTTGTAGTATTTATCACAGCAATATTATTGTTATTAGTTATATCAACAACCTTATAAAAAAAACAATAACCCAATTTTTGACTCATGAAGTTGGCCTGTACAGGTCAGATAATCCGGGTAAGAGCTTACTATTTAATAAATTGCATTTAGTAGGCTTTTGTTTATTTTGAATTCTGACCTGTTTGACCCAGATTAAAGCAATTTTCGACTTGTGACTTATATGGGTCAGCTGATCTGAGTTAAAATACTAATCCAAATATAATTTTAATTTACTTAGTATACCATGCACCCAACTCACTATGTGTCCACACAATCTTTATTTATTATCTGTTTTAAATGTGATTATATGGAAAGAAAATATATATATACCTGTAATCTTGAAAAAGGGACCGGAACAATTGAAACCGTTTGGCAAGTCCCGAGTGAAGAGGTAGCTGGACTTTCGACGGTACCGGGGAAAAGGATCTTAGTGGTGACTGACCGGGAAACTGGACGGGCAAGAGCCCCTATGGCAAAAGAGGGCTCACCAACCTGGCCGCCGGAGTCGTACTGGGGGAAAAGGTTATGTGTTATAGAAGCATGGACCAAGGAAAGGGAGACCTTAGGCACCTAAAGCCTGGCAGACTGATCCTTCCGGGCCAACTGGATTGGTAGTCTGGAATTACTGGGGAAAAGGATCCAAAAAGTAACTGACTGGGTACTGGGGTCTAGTGAACTTTACAAGGGCAGACAGAACTAATTGGCCAATAAGAGGCGGAAACATGGAGGCATGTACGTATCAAGACCCAACGGAGCTCTGGGCATACCCATATGGGAGTCTTCGGACGCTAAGAGGATTTGGGACCAACAATACAGGTATATGCTGGTACAAGTGCATGCAGTGGTGATCGGGTTCTCCCTAGCCTCATTATGCCATCCAACTATATTCGGCACTGGAAGCATATATGAAAGCCCGGGTCCTCGTCACCATAGTGGAAAGTACAGTTGTTCGCATATTTTCAAATTCGGAACGTTAAATTCTGGGTCCCAAGTCGCAGGAAACTGGCTGGTTGCGGCAGCATGCAGGCTTGAGATATTTACCCAATGTGGTAGAGGCAGCTGCATGGCTTGAGATACGAACCCCCATGAAGTACGCTAGTAAGGGATTTTCTAGGTAACCAGATTTCGGGTATACCAACTTGGAAGCATAAAGCGCCTACCTGGCAACACACACCAAATTGGAAGTAATGAATTAGGAAATGTGGGTAAAGTGGCGGACATGTGGATGCTGATTGTTGGTTGGTAAGGGACGTACAAATCCAGGTCAGCTATATAAATGGGAATATAGAAGGCTCTGGTGGATTTTAGCCATAGATAAAATGTTTCACAGCCTGAAGTCCTAGTTCCAATACTTGTATATAATATGTATATATAAAAGGCACCACTATATGTCAATTTGTTTAAGTATTAATAAAGTTTGGGGCAGGAGCTACACCCCTAATATTAAAAAAAAAAAAA
>QKWP01001592.1:0-53372 GCA_003550325.1 Gigaspora rosea
CATTAAAAAATATAACCAATATATAAGTACAATATCGTATAAATTATGAAAAAATTTGTAAAATAGCCAATACAATATCTTCTTATGATTTATCTAATCGTGAATTTATCACCAAAATATCAATCTAAATATCTGCCTTGTATCTTCTTTATAATTTCACTAATCTTCATACGGATATATGAGTATTTTTTACCGGCTTATAACCGATATGCAACAAATTTTCTTAAATTAGCAGCCTATCAGCCTATTTTGATCCCCTATCAATCTGCATCATATTGGCCTGCAATCTTCATAGGCGATTTTTAGATGATATTAGGGTAATATTTTTGATTTCGACCAGTGATACTTATACACAACAAAACTTTACCCTGGAGCAACTAGAAACCAGAGTTCCAGATCGAATGTTGAGATAATTAAAATAGAGCTGAAAAAGAGTTTTCCTTCTGGGTTTGACTCCCCAGTAGAAGACTCTGGTACTATAGAAGATGTAGTAGAGCCGAAAACTCTAAAGTTTTTGTCAAAATAAGTTGAAACATTAGTAGAAGCATACTTTTGGTTGAATATAATATTTTGTATAGCATGTACTCTTTTAGTCCTTTACAAGTTGGTACTTTCAGTACTCTCCTTTGGTTTTTTCGAAATTTTGCCAAAAAGTGGGGAATCCGGCTTACCCCCTCCAGAAGATTAGCAGTGTTTACTCCTTTCAAATCGGGATTGCGCTTACCTAATTGGAGTCAACGTTACGATTGCTCATTTTGCTACAATGTAAACAGTGAATGATGTGTTAGAGATTGTTCTGGAATATTTGTAGAAATTTCTTTTCTTTTATAAAATTAGGCGTAGTTTGTTAGTACATATTTCTCTGCTATATAGTTTACATATAATACTTTGGTAGAGTTTCTGTATAATTTTTATATTCATACATTTCTTTTATGTGTTTGTTATAGATTAGATTTTTTTCTTTGTTTTTCTTATCTTTCTTCCTTTCTTTTTGTTGTATTTGGTATTTCGCTTAGGTTTTGTAGATTCCCCTTTTTTCTCTCCCCTTTTATATTTCTTGTTTGTACCTTTTTTCTGTTTGTTTTTGGATTGAAATCACTCCACTATTGAAGCTAGGTGAGAAGGATTTAAAGAAATCAACAATCTTGCCAAGGCTAACAGCAGCCAATCAGTGATTACGAGGNTAAAAAATATAACCAATATATCAGTACAATATCGTATAAATTATGAAAAAATTTGTAAAATAGCCAATACAATATCTTCTTATGATTTATCTAATCGTGAATTTATCACCAAAATATCAATCTAAATATCTGCCTTGTATCTTCTTTATAATTTCACTAATCTTCACACGGATATATGAGTATTTTTTACCGACTTATAACCGATATGCAACAAATTTTCTTAAATTAGCAGCCTATCAGCCTATTTTGATCCCCTATCAATTTGCATCATATCGGCCTGCAATCTTCATAGGCAATTTTTAGATGATATTAGGGTAATATTTTTGATTTCGACCAGTGTATTGTAATTATATAGTACTTATTATTGTAAGTCCCTTAGTTATAGTGATTTTTTCTTGATACTTTCATGATGAAAGATCTAATTTTTTCTAAGCTTCTTGAAATTGTTAGTTTAGAAAAAGTTATAAAAACCCTGTAATTTTTCTTTTGAAAAGGACATCCTATCCTACTAGATTCTAATATCTTAACCTAATACATTAAATAAATTACCTTGATAAATAATTTAAAATAAATTATTGTCAAATCATCAACGTTATGCCTCTGGCGAATTGTCTTATTACTCAAAATCCTATACTTTTCGTATATAAGTTAATAAAACTACGATTCACCCCGTAACATTTGGTGGTAACTGTGAGATTCTGACTTTTTAATTACAAACGTACCAACCTAAAAATGAATAACGAACAATTCCAACAATTTATGGAATTGATGACTAAATTGGTTGGTAAAGACAAAATTAGGATCCTACTAAAAGAAAATAACCTGGTAAAAGTTAAGTATTTTTATGGTACTGACGATAAAGATCCTTTCGAATAGATCGACGATTTTGAAAGAGCAGCTGAAGCTAATAATTGGATAGAAGACCGTAGAATGAAGATTGCGTCAGGGTATCTAAAAGGAATGGCAGCTGAATAGTATAAAGAAGCTAAAGGGGTTATTGAGTTTTGTAAAATAAAAAAAGAAAATGAGACAGAACAAAGTAAAAGTTTTTACTATTTGTTCATAGAACAATTTGCTTCTAAAGAACGGCAATATCGTTAGCAATTGAGTTGAACGAGTTGTGACAAAAAGAAATCGAAAAAGTGGATACTTATGCTACCAAATTTAAGAAATTACTTAGTAGAGTTAATGTAAATAATGGGTTCTCAAATGAATATATAGTCGCATATTCTTGAATGGTTTGAAAGGCAACAATGCTACTTTCGTAGCTGTAGCCGCTCCAAAGAACTTAATTGAAGCCATAGCAGCAGCAAGAAGAGTTGAAGCCGGTGGTTACTATGGTCAAAGACTATCCAAATATAAGAAAATACCACAACAAGTAGAAAACAAGTTAAGAGATTTAAAGAAATATATTGAAGGTTTGGCATTAAATTATACAAACTTATCCGCTTAATTAAAGGATACAAAAGCAAATCATCCAAGAGAAAATTTCTATAAAGGAGGACGACCTCAAAATAACTACAAATGGGAAAGGAAAGGGGAAATAAAATGTTGAAATTGTAGTGAACTAGGTCATATAGTCAAAAACTGCATGTCAGAGAAAGCAAATTACCCATACACTAATCAAAAAAAAGAAAAAGATAATTTTTATAAAACAAAAACTATTAGTTTTTGTAAGTTAGAAGTCAACAACGATGAAGAAGTATATATGGTAAATAATATTATCTCTCAAAAAGCCACAAAACGGCAAGCAGATCCAAAGTGGAATGAAAGATTGCGAAAAACAGTTAGAATTCAACCAGAACAGCCAGAAAAAGAACAAAATATAGATACGGAAAATCCATCTAATATAAAAAATCCACTTTCTTTAAATAAGATTAAAAGAACATGAGGTCCATCGAAAATTGATTTCCTAAAACCTTACAATGTAGCAGACAATATTTTATCCTTATTACTAGCGCTATGGTAAGGCTATACATGAGGACGAAATTATTTCGGGTTCTAAAACCCGAAATTAAAATTTGAAAACGAAATTGTTTTTGACCTATTTTACTTGAAAGACAAAATTATTTGATACTTTTTTTGAATAGACGAAATTATAAGGAACATATCTATATAAATTATATTTGCTCTTCCTTATAAAAAATTTTAATTTTCTCTAATGAAGACAAAATAGGCCTTTTTCAAAAATCAATTTCGGTAGCATCACTAGGTAAGGCAGATACTTCAGTATCTGAATCAAAGGAGAAACCTGGCCAAGATAATGAAACGCCCAACTATTTCCGAGGAATCCAATTTCCTTAATCCCAAAAAACAATGTCGCACAACCACTACTCGGTATTATATCTGAATTCGCAATAATCTGGTACTAGCAGTATTAAACTCAGGCGCAGCAATAGGCCTCCGCATAAGACAGGTAGGGCCAGGTAGTATCTGTACCCTAACCCTATCTGTCTATGTAACAGTTCTTAACATTCATGCCCTAACTCTACTCTAAATTTCTAAACTAAATGCTTTGACCTGGCTTATATGAGCCAAGGGTATCTATTAACTTACCCGCAGGCCTGTATCAAGTATCATTACAAAAACAAACGTATCATCTAATTTGTTTATTGGGAGGTTTCAAAATTAACTTACTTCGAAAATAAATGATCCAAATTTCTGTTTTAAAATTCCGAAATAAAAATTCACATGTCCGGTGATAAAATTTTAAAAAGTACTTGTATTTTTTTATATTAATGGCTAGTACTTGGATCCGGATTACAAAATCCGGATGTATCCGGATATAAAAAGGATAACAGATTTTATTTTTGTAAAGCGGATAATAAATCTGGATGTTTATTTTAGCTATTATAAATCTGATTTTTTATCCGGATATTATATGCTATCAATATCAGCCAATCAAAGAAGTTTAACGTTACTTTGATCAGAAAAGTATCATTAATTCTAAAATTTTCTCGTTTCCCGAAATCTTTTCTATTTCTTCTGGTAAATTACCTAACTCTCCAGAAACTATATCGCTGACCCCAGACTGAAGGTTCGAAAATAGCGATGTAATTTCTGAAGAGTTAGGTAATTTACTGGACGAAGCAGAAAAGATTCAGGGAAACAAAAATAACTGCATCACCAAAATTTGTACAAGGATTACTATCGATTTTTATCGGTTATTGGATAGTAATCGATTTAAATCCCCCTGATGATGATTATCGATTAAGATAATAATCAGTAATAATCGATAGATATCAGATTTAAAAAATCACAATTAGTATCGTTTAATAACGAATATCGTTTAATAACGAATAATGATTCTAATCGATTTTTNGGATTTCAGTAGTAGCTATAAACTGAAATTTTGTGTACAAAGATACGCAGTCTTTCTAGTTAATAAAAGCAGGATTGTCAAAGTTAAACAAAAAATTTTTAATAATGCCAAAAATCTAATTTGCAGATAGATTTTTGGTTTTATAAGACCAACTAGCTCTCTTCAGGTCAGCCTATTAAAGAAAAAAGATAATTTTTTGGTCAATTTTGACATCAGCAGGCAAGAGCTAGTCGATAAATTTTTGATGGTCTCCTTAGAAAGTTAAAGAGCCCAAAAAAGAAACAAATCTAGGCTGTGGCAAATTGCATTTAGGTATCTCAGTAACTGGATAAGTCTTTATTGTTAAAAAGGTAAAAATACAATATTATATAGTATTTTTATAGGTAGTCAATTAATTACATCTTATACAATAAGGCAGAATTGCCAAAAAAAAATAAAAATAAAAGTCTGATCTAATATTTGAAATATAGCTTATATATACATATATAAAAGTGAGTGCTAACCAAAAAAAAAAATTTACTATGATGCCCAAATATAAGCTCACATAGATTATTCAGGGTTCTATAACACCTAATTGCATATGACATGTATGAATATATGTATGGATATATGGGGTTATTTCTACTAAAAAGGCCCATTTTGGAATATAAACAATCTTGAGATAATTGAGTTTAGTTTGTTTTGATTTTCGGACTGATCCGGGATTAAGCAAATTTCACGATTTTGATTGGTTAAAAATAACAGGTGACTATCGGATAATCTTGTGATGCACTTGTGCCTTAGAAGCCTCGTGTAGTTATTCTTTTACATTATCTCCATTTTTTATTATGTAAATCGCCTTTTATTTATAATTGAAAAATGTCAGTCATGTCAAAATTTACATGAATCTAATAAAAACTCATTTTTCAAAAAATTTGCAAAATGGGCCTTTTTAGTAGAAATAACCCCATATGTTATTATATGTATATGTATGGATATATGTTATATGCACAAGACAATGCATGATAAAATTGCATGTTAGTATGTGCACTGTTGTACAGAATCTGCACCTTATTATATGCTGTAACCATGCTTTTTCATAAATTTTCTTGTATAGATTTATATGCAGGTTTGTATGGTCCCATATCCAAACTTTTTTGTGAATTGCAGTATCATTCTATGCTGCAATTTGTTATAGGAAGATTAATAGATGTAAAATGGGATAAATGTAGACTTAGTTACAAATAAACCAGAACGTATTAAAGAATCTACAAAACATAAGCACGGTTGACAAACACAGACACGTTAAAAAACTAGCTAAATTTAACTATTAAATGCGGATCCCTGTTATTAAAGTGCTTGTACCTATTCAATGTAACCAAAAATTATTTAAAAAGGGTATAATAAAATAGTTTTAAACGAAGACATTTCAAGTTACTTATATTTTACAGTATAATTTCACACAATCCAATAGATGGCAGCATATTTTATTTTTAAGCAAAGTTTGCTGGGAGTATGATTCTTTTTTGATTCTTTTACAAGGTGAATACTAACGTTCGTTTAAAGCTAGAAATGGCTTTTTGGCGATTTTTTATTAGTGGAACATTACGTTCCCAAAAAGTACTTTAAAGTGTATAAATAAGTTACTCGCCAATCAAACGAATGTCAGACTATAAAATTATGAATTACAGTCAGGGATTTTCCAAATATGGGGATCGCTAAAGCCATGTACCCATGTGACCATAAATAATATTAAAATTAGGTTTAATTTTTAGTTGATTGGTTGATTTAATCACGTTGGTACATGGCTTTAACGGAGCTACCCTAGTATGAAAGATCGTCATCTCTCCACCATTTACTGCGCATTAATAAAAAGTTTCCCGCAAAATTTTGGTATAAGAAAATCCCTATTTCGGCCATAACTCTAACCCTAACATTAAGTTTTATTACTTTAGAATTTTAAAAAATTGGGTTAATTAGTGTAGTTCATCTAATTGGTGCGGGTAATACAAGCTCTTGAAAAGGGAATAGCCAATCGGAAAGTGCAAATTTTGACTATTCCGGATCAGCCAGTGATCAGCCCGACATAGAATTCGAACATCAAATTCGAACGTATGTACAAAAGGAGAAAAGGCGTCTATAACTTCTAACGTAAGTTAAGGCTCTAACCCTAAAATTTTCTCACGCACTAAGTTTATTTACGACAATCTTGGACACATGTCCCATGTAACACTGTCTGGAGTCTTTTTTTGGCGTAAATAAGTAACACGCTTTAACGGGCCCCCTAAACGCGGTTAAACCTAAACTGAAAATTAATTTTCAGCTTAAGGTTGACCATCGTGATCAACTATATATGTATTTCTGTAACGTGTCATTCCTTTGTCATTTCATTTTTGGCTGTGCACAACGTATCATTAGGCTAATGCGTAGCATTGTGTGTCCGGAGCACATGACGATCATCGTATCCCTTAATCCGTATGCAAAATAGGGGCAAATTTGCCCCGAATTTTTTAATATCATTTTTACATCATTTAAGTATAATTAATATATTATAAATCGATTCCAAAATCAGTAAAAAACATTAAAAAATATATATTTAATAAATTTATTCATTGTTTACTATGAAAATCTTTAAAACAATTAGGTCTTACTATAGAGCAACAAAGAGGTACGTTACATTTAATGCACCAAAATTGAGTTTGGGAAATTGCACAATTTTTTTTTTTTTTTTTCTTGGTCATTTTTTTTTTTTAAATAACGACAATATAGACATGATTCTCTTTTTCTACGCCATTCTACTAGATGATTCCCTGGAGAAAGTCGATTTATGGGTAGGTTAAAATTTTTAGTAACATGTGCAATTCTTTTATTTTTTAGTGGTGATTTTAATGAAGCTTTTTTTTGTTTTAATTGACCCCGAGTTATTCTATTGCTACTACTTTCATTATCTATAGCTTCTTGAATTAAATCCCATACAAGAGCAATTCGGAAGTCTTTGCTTGCAATCTTTGTATTTGTAACTTTGCGATAAATAAATCTTCATAATCTATTGTGTAATTAATTCTTGTCTCTCCATGATTATTATGCTCAAAGGTAAAATATTGCAAATCAGAAGAAGAATCATCAGCGGCATCATCGTACTCATTATTAGAAGTGTCATTATTAGTACTACTATCACTATCGGCCATAGTATAAGCGGGGTTTTTTTTTTAAAAAAAAAAAAAAAATGTGAAAATTAAAAGCATCGATCTTTTACATTAAAGAACATTTTAGAAGTTTATTGAACCTTATTATTTTTTATTTGCGGCAAAGATACATAAATATTGGTGTAGCGGTTATGTTTGTGTGCATTGTGCCACAAACATGGGGGGGGTACATTTAGTAAATTTTAATGGTAGCGTGAGATATCTGCCGGGAATCTGAAAATCGGGGCAAATTTGCCCCGAATACGGATTAAGGGATAACACAAACGCGTAAACATGCATATTTTTGTTGTACTAAATTACAAATTTGAACATGCGTGCGGACGGAAAAAAAATTTCCAACTTACTTTTCTGATGTGATCTTCATAATGTTTATGTGGATGCATCAAAAAAGTAAATCCTGGTGGCGTAATGCATCAAAAACGAAATTTTTGTATTAATTAAGAGTCCTTCGCTACGCTCCGGACCAATAAAATTTGTAATACTATATTTTTAAATGTCTTATTTATCCTATTTTAATTAAAACTATCATAGAATCAGAAATATTCGGTATACAAAAATTTTATCTCACTCTACCGTTAATCATGAGTTCTAATAATGATTGGTATCAAAAAGCAATTAATAAATATGAATTAAAATTTATTCCTTTTGAAAACTTCGGTAAAAAAAAAGAGAATTGGAAGGGGTGGTTTTGGAAATGTGTATTCAACAACATGTTTATCTATCCCGGGAAAGATAGCATCGAAGGAAATATCAGTTGATATAGGAGATGTACAAAAAAGCATCAAGCATTTTCTTCATGAGGTTGAAATGACTATATTTCATTATAATATCGGAATATTATATAATTAAACTTACTTTGATTTTTATAGGTGAAATTATATAGCAAAGCCGATCACGATCGAATAATTAAATTTTTTGGAGTAAGTTATGGTAAGAATATTATACATAAATTTATATTTTAATGATAAGAATATTCTAGATTTTTTTCTCAATTACATTACCCGATTATTTTATGTGAAGATGAAGAAAACGAATTGTGTATCCTCGTGCTAGAATTTGCCGAAAATGACATGAGAACTTATTTATCAACGAAAAAAGATACCCTTCAATGGGCAGAAAAAGTACGACTAGGAATTCAAATAACCGAAGGAATGCAATATATTCACAATGAGCTTAATGTCGCACATCGTGACTCGGTAAACCAATTTTATATTTTTTTTTATATAGCATATAAAATTTCGATTAAATTATTTATGTTTTTTATTTAGCATACAAAAAATATTCTCATACAGAAAAATAACATTAAAATAGCAGACTTTGGGCTATCCAGAAACTTAAACAGTATTACACCAAATAGCCAGCTATTTGGAATTGTTACATTTATTGACCCACAAAAAATTAAAAACACAGGTTACATACAAGATAAAAGATCAGATACATATAGTCTTGGAGTAATATTTTGGGAAATCTCAAGTTGCTATCCGCCATTTTGTCACTTAGATCCACATTCAATATTTTTAGAGATATGTAAGGGTTCACGAGAAAAAGAAGTAGTCGGAACTCCAGAAGAATATGTTCAACTTTATACTAAATGTTGGGATGAAATTCCCGATTGCCGCCCTGAAATATGTAATATCCTTAAAGATTTGACAACAATAAGCCGCTCTTTAACTTTTGAAGAGACTAGAAACAAAAATATAAATGATAAAAATGATTGTTATAATATAAATATGGAATTAAATCACTTGAACGATTCAAGTGATGCCAAACGTACCCTTATAAAAAACTCTGATTTGATTGAAGAAATAGTTTTAGACCAATTAACAGGTCCAACATCTAAAAAAATAACTGGTGAATATATTCTTTTGAAGTGCGGGCATCTTATTCGCCAAGATGCCTTTAATGAATGGAAAATAGAATCACAACTTAAGGATAAAACGTTTGGATGCCTTTTCTGTAGAGAAAAGGTTGATCCAAACTCTAAACACTGTATTCGAAAAGACATAATATTGAAAGGCATTTGTCAAAAGTTAGTTCAGGAGGGGTATTTAGATTGTCTAATGTGTGATCAGGATGACTATATATTTATTAAAATTAAAAAATCGCAAGTATATAATATGTCTAAAACCTTTCAAATTACTACTTCTATGCCAATTTTGCATAGAGTTCGTCCAAAAATTATGATTCCTGACTTTAATAAAGCAGTTAAAGCAGAACAACAAAGCCAATTTACAGACGAAATTGATTGTTTAACTCGAATTTTACGATATTATCCAAAAAGTTATTCGATTAGGTGTAGAAGAGCGTATGCATCATGGAAACTTAAAAAATATTCAAAAGCCCTAGATGATCTCACATGCGCAATCCAATTAAAGCCATTAAAGACTCTTGCATATATTTATAGAAGTCAGATACATCAACTTTTTGGAAAAAATGATGAAGCATTATTTGATTTAGACAAAGTTCTTGAAATTGAGCCAAAAAATGCTATAGCGCTTTTATACAAAGCAAAAATACGTACTGATAAACAATTGCTTGAGGCAGCACAAATTGAATTCAATAAAATTAAAAAATCAAATTCAAAACATGTTCAATGTACGTCGTTCTCACATAATGATAAAGTAGTGTTTGGATTTGGAAATTCTCTCCCTGTTCAGCTCTACATCATGGATAATGACACAATTTTTGGTTATGTTTTATATAAATTAAAAGATATTAATCGAGCAATAACATATTGCAATTCTGCTATTAAAAACAATGAAAAAAATGTAATAGCTATTGGAATTAGAGGCAAGTCTTATTATTTGTCAAATTTATTTGAAAAAGCTTTAGAAGATTTTCAAAAAGTTTTGGAAATATTTCCTAACAAGGCTATTTTGAATTGTCGTGGTGAAACTTATCAAAAACTTGAGAAATATGAAGAAAGTCTTAAAGATTTAGATAAAATAATAAGTAATGATATGAATATTACAAATGATCAACTGGATGAATTATCTTTGCATTTTAATAATATGCTAAATAATGAATTAAGCAATGCTTACACACTAAGAAGTCGCGGAGAAACTTATCGATTAATGGGAAAATATGATAAAGCGCTTGAAGACTTCAATAAATCATTAAAAATTGAACCAAATAATGACCTTACGTTGGGAAAACGTGTTAAACGTATTTTATGATTAAAAAATATGAAAAAGCACTTGATGATCTGAACCAATCTTTAGAAAGGAATCAAAATAATGCATTTGCATTAAGAATTAGAGGTGCATGTTATTACGAACTGCATAGGTATGAGGAATCAATCAAAGATCTAACAAAGTCTTTGAAAATTGAGCCAAAAAATGTATTTACATTAAGTTATCGAGGATCGGCATTTTATCAATTGAAAAGATTCGAAGAATCACTCAATGATTTAAATAAGTATATTGAAATTGAGTTGAAAAATACATGGTCTGTAAGAAGCTACAGTGCAACTTATAAAGAAATGGTTAGATATGTGGAATTGCTTAATCAATTGGATGATTCGTTAGTAATTGATCCTGATAACGTGTATACATTAGGAAAGCGTGGGGCAATTCATAGAATTATGGGAAATTACGATAAGGCTTTTAAAGACTTCAAGAAATCCATTAAAATAGACCCAAATAATGCATTTGTATTGAGTCAACGTGGTGCAATTTATCGAGCAGTTGGGAAGTATGATGAATCGCTTGTAGATTTAAAAAAATCATTATATATTTAGGGATGGGTTCGGTCGGCTAATAGTCGGCTAGCCGATCAGCTATAGCCGTAGTCGATGTAGTCGACTATAACGGCTTAGCTGACCGGTTAGCCGATACCAAATTTTTAATTTCCTGGCTGATAAATCATAATTATTGTTTAATTCAGCATGAAGTGTACAAATTATATAGAATTATTGAAAGAAATACCCTAGCATCTTCCATCTTCCCCAGGATCGCCGTCACTTTTTCACTGTCACGTGACTATACCCAAAAAACTTCAAGATCGTTTAAGTTAGTGCTAGGGTTCCTATAGGGCTTGATGCTAGCAAAACATTAATAGAATTGATCAAGGAATTTTTTTTGTTAGAGCGCGAAAGGTGATTTCTTATCAAATTTGAAAAAGCGAACGTTTTGTTTTGATCTTCCGCTGGTGTTACGTTACACCCGATCTCGTTATTTATTGGCTAAAAATCACGTGATTGTGAAATTTTGACGGTCAAAATTTGCCCACACTCATCTCCAATAGGCCAAATGATCTACTGTTCAAATTTGACCAGAATTGGATTGTTTTGAAATGTAGATCGGATCTTCAATATTTTGATTATTTTGATTGGCTGTTTACAGCATGTGACCCAAACTTTTTTCTCGCCACCCCTAGGGTACTCTAATATGTATAGCTGTATAACATAAAAATATAATTATTTGGCACTTGTTTATATGTTTGATTGAAAAATTGATTAAGAAATTGATCAAGTAATTTATCGGCTATAGCCGGCTATAGCCGGCTAGTAGTCGATAGTCGATGATAGCTGACCGATAGCTGACCTAGCTGACCGAACCCATCCCTAGTGGCCATGGATAAACAATGGAGAAGCTTCTCATGAGATAGATATATATGAAGAATCCCTTGAAGATTTAAATTACATATTAAAAGCTGATTACAATAGAGCATGGCTTTGCGAAAGCGTGGAGGAACTTCTCGAAAGATGGGCAAGTTTAATGAGGCACTTAATGACTTAAATCAATCTTTAGAAATTGAACCAAATAATGCCTACGCATTAAAGAGTCGAGGGGCTATTTATCGCGCATTGGGTTATTATGAAAAATCACTAGCAGATCTTGATAAATCATTAGAGCTTGAACCAGACGATGCATTTGCATTAAGAAACAAAGGGGTAGTATACCACTTGAGAGAAGAATATGAAAAAGCTTTCATATATTTAAATCATGCATTGAAAGTTCGACCAAATTATGCAAGAGCATTAAGAATGCGTGGAGAAACATATCGTAAAACTGGAAAATCAGAGAGAGCACTCGAAGATTTGAACAAATCAATAGAAATTAGACCATATTATGCGTTCGCTCTAGAAAACCGTGGGACAACTTATTGTGTTATGAATAAATATAAAGAGGCAATTGAAGATTTTAATAATTCATTAAAAATTATGCCAGACAATGTATGGACTTTAAGGTATAGAGGAAAAGCTTATTGCTTAGTGGGAAAATATGAAGAAGGCATTAAAGATTTTACCAAATCATTGGAAATAAACCCAAATGATGCATGGGTGTTGAGAAATCGTGGAAAGCATATCATAAAATAGGATTATATGAAAAATCGCTTAAGGATTTAACAGAATCATTAAATTTTGATCCAAAGAGTGAGCACGCGTTAAGAAACCGAGGATCAACTTATCTTATGTTAAATAAATATAAAGAAGCGTTTGATGATTTAACGCGATCTCTAGAAATTGAACCAAATAATGAATTAGATGGGTCAAATATTTCGTTTGTTTTAAGAAATCGAGGAGCCGTTTATCGTAAAATAGGAAGATACGAAGAATCGCTCATGGATTTAAACAGATTAATAGAAATTGAACCAGGCAATGCATTAACATTAAGTCAGCGTGGATTTACTTATAATATTATGGGTAGATATGAGAAAGCACTTGAAGATTTAAACAAATCTTTGAAAATTGAGCCAAATAATGTATTTACATTGACATGTCTTGGCATAACTTGTTTAAAGATTGGCAAGTATGAAGAGGCATTTTCAAATTTAAATAAATCAATGGAAGTTGGAGTAAACAATGCATTTTCATTAAAAATTCGAGGAGTATTAATGGGTAAATATAATGATGATAAATATGTGGTTCTTAGCGATGAAGGAACACTTGAAAATCTGAATAAATTGCTTGAAACTGAATTAATGAACTAGTATTATGCTATTTTTTTTTATTTATATTTAAATGTATGTTTTTTTATATTTTTTGTTTACTTTTTATCTGTTTTTTTTTTATTTTTGTTATATTTATATGTACATACGTTTTTATTTTTTGAGCTAATTATTTTTTGTCTTTTCATATATATATGAATATTTTTTTATTTTTTTTTATTTTTTTTATATTTGTATGTATATTTTTTATTCTTTTTATCTGTTTATTTTATTTTTATTTATTTTTATTTTTATTGCTACACCCATATATCACGTGATACATGTATATTTATAATACAACACAATAAACTTTATTTTATTCCAAACTTCCTAACTCTAATTATCCCTAAAAATTTGATTAGGCTATTCGAAGTTAATTTTTCAATTAGCATCACCATCAGCTGAAGTCTCCCGAAAAATGAACAATCATCAAAACGCTGGATGACTCTTGCCAACCACCTGATTTACATCAACCAATGAAAATTAGCCATCTTTGTTCATTTTTATATGTTCGTTTCATATGTTTGTTTCATTTTGCCCCTGCCTCTCCCAATAGCCCTAGAATGATGTTAACCAAAGAGTCAACTTCGAGCGGTTAATGCTTTTCTATATTATGTATGCTAGCATTTTATGAATAATCAAGTTCGAAGTTTTGAATATTTAATTTATCTGTATTGAAGTTAATAACCGCGCTCGAAGTTACACTGACTAGATTAGTTCCTGAAATTAGTTCATCTTGCATGTTTTAATTAATAATTTTAGGAAACTTTAAACGGGTTTAACTTCATGCGCTTGAAGTTGCAATTTCAAGTACAACATTATCAGGAATATTATTTAATTTGCTTTACACTTCATAGCATACTACTAAGAACTTAAACAAATGCAAGTGATGTTATTTTATGTAATTTGTTTATTTACATTAATCAATAAATTGACCGTGGTTTTACTACGGGACTATTTTACTGTATAATAGAGTGATCCAAACAAAAACTGTATGTTCCATATGTTGGTAAATTTTGCAATTATCTACTTTATTATAACTCCGTTAAATTTTGGTCCGACTAAGATGCAGATATAATGCCATAAATTATAGTAAATTATGGCGAAAAATACTGTAGTCTATCGCTATTCAACAACCTTCAAAAGTCGCTCTTAAATCTCATATTTTCCTCGTTCCTGTTTCGCGTAACTGCCTATTAACTTAAAATGTAGGATCAATATACAAATAAATTTTAATTCACACATGCGATATAATAGTTGGACACATTCCTAAGCAAATAGCGCCGGGTATTAAACCTCATTAACTTGCTTTAAAAGAAATATAGCATACATCACTGCAATTAATATATATTAAAAGAAATATGTAGCATATCATCAGCGTGATTGATGTATAATTGAAAGAGATATGTAGCATACAACAGCGCGATTGATGTATAATTGAAAGAGAGATATAACATAGATCAGTGCAATTGATGTATAATTGACATTAGCCGGTAGTTTCCTGCCTATATAAAATGGTTGGCTGTTAGCCAGAAGCTTTATGGTCAAATTAGTAATGCATAATCATAGCCAATGGTTTCCCACCTGCGTAGTATAGGCCGGCTGTAATCTGTGGGATCAAAAAAATGGCAGGAATCTGCTGGAAGGTAGTGTCACGGGTTAATTAATGACTTGCGTCACTAAAGAACCTAACCTGGACTAGGCACTAACAAGGTTTTAATTAAAATAACGATGCAGGCAAGTATTGATTTACTTTACTTTATTAAATATTGTCAGATCTCTCTAAGTGCACGCCCTTGGGACCACACTTTCATAATGTGCATTTGAAGAATAATAAGAAAAAGTGCATTTATAGAGGTCAAGTATATATTTAGGCCAGCACTTAAGCGTGCATTTAGAGAGGGTGTGCACTTAGAGAGGGTGCACTTAGAGAGGTTAGATTGTACCTTATTTTCCGGCAAGTATGCCGCATACTATTCACCACCGTGACAGTAGGGAGGGTGCGAATTTTCTTAGTCTTTGGAAGACTGACACTATTATATCTGTCTTTTTATTGTCACATATGCCTAACAAATTAGTTATATTAGTGATCACGCCAGAGATGGCACCGAAACCTTTTTTGGCGATTCCGAAAGTTTCGGGTTTCGGATTATAGCTTCCGAAACCTTATCCGAAACTCGAAACTTCAACCGAAACCCGAAAACCTCAACCGAAACTCCGAAACTGCCAAAACATCAATAATTTATTTGTTCATTCTCTCCAAAGTTGGCGCTGAAACCCCTTTGTGCCAAATCCGAAAGTTTCAGGCCTCGGATTATAACTTCCGAAACCTTATCAGAAACTCGAAACCTCACCCGACACCCGAAACCTCATTCGAAACCTGAAACCTCACCTGAGAAAAAACTACCCAAACTTTCGTATACATTTATTGCATTAATGTATTATATATCTCTTTCAAATGCACTGATGTATGCTATGTATCTCTTCAATATACATTAATCGCATTGATGTATGTTATATATCTCCTTAAAGATACAATAAAATTTGAATATCCAGCGCTATTTGAGCCGGAATGCATGCGTGCAGTCCTTTTTGTCACAAGTATAACATGAAAGGTATAATTCCGGAGTTTATATTCTGACAATCAAGATTGCTTTTGCAAGCATCAGTTTTTTTACTTACTACGTAAAAACTGGATACAATATCAAGTAATAATAAATAATTAGTAAGTTCCATATCTACTAATGATAGAATTAATAAGTTACCGCAGAATTAAATAAATTGTTGGTATCAAAAGTCATCAAATACTTATCGATTCATCAATGGCAATTTTTTCTATCGCCATAGAATTTTGAAATCAGTTGTAATAATGGTATTAAAAATAAAGTTGACCAGCTTTAAAAAACCCGAACAAACTGAGGCAGTGAAAAAAACATAATTAAAAAAAATGATCTATATAATGTTATAATTTATTCAAAAATACTTTTACATTTTGGGTTCATTAAAAAT
Organism: Gigaspora rosea; assembly: GCA_003550325.1. Taxonomy (NCBI): domain Eukaryota; kingdom Fungi; phylum Glomeromycota; class Glomeromycetes; order Diversisporales; family Gigasporaceae; genus Gigaspora; species Gigaspora rosea. Next base: position 16,632 of record QKWP01001592.1, read on the forward strand.
AAATCAACTTTAGGCCATACAAATTTAACTACTTGGTTTTCATAACATGTATCTTTTTAACTGACCCGGCCGGCCGGTTTTTTTTTTTTAAATTTCATATATAAAATTTTATGAAATTTTATATAAAATTTTTCTTAAAATCCCACCCGGTTATTACAGCTGTTTTCATTATTTTTGGGACATCTGGTAAAAAATTGACCGAATGATTGTTTGGCCGATTCGATAAGTTAATGATTTCGGTGTGATCCATATAAAATAATTAATAAAAGCTATTTTTGTATGATAATAATCATTTTACGACAATAATGTGAGTGTGCTTAGTTTGTACGAAAATTTATCGAAAAAACTGTTCATGTCAACCAATAAACCTTAACAATAAATGTAAAAAAGGAATCAATATAAATTAGACTTTTATAACAAATATATTACTCGAACAGGTGCCGCTATTAAAAAAGTTAAATATGGTCATGAATTTGTCGACTGGTTTAAAAATGAATCTCGGGTTAGGATTCCAAATAACCAAGATATTATTAATATTTGTCGAGAATGCATGAAGAATTATGATTTAAACGAGGAAATCAAAGTAAAAAATTTTATATGTTTATTTTCGTCTTCTACAAGACACGAAAATAATTAGAAATGAATAAATGCTTTCGAAAATGGATCTTGCCAAAGAATAAGAATCAAAAACTAGTTTAATTTTTTAAAACCGAAATTTTCATCTTCGACAAGAAATGAAAAATAATTAGAAATAAATAAATGCCTTCGTTTGAACGAAAATGGATCTTGCTAAAGAATAGGAATTGAAATTTAGGTTATTTTTTTTTAAAAATGAATTTTTCATCTTCGACAAGAAACGAAAAATAATTAAGAATAAATAAATGCCTTCGTTTGAACGAAAATTGATCTTGTTAAAGAATAGGAATTGAAGTTTTAAAACAATTTTAAAAAAAAACTAACTTTCGTCGAAAAATAATTAGAAATGAATGAAATGGATCTTGCCAAAGAATAGGAATTGAAATTTTACAAATTTTTTTAAACCGAATTTCGTCGAAAAATAATTAGAATGAATAAAGGCTTGTTTGAACGAAAATGGATCTTGCCAAAGAATAAGAATTGAAATTTTTAAAAAAAAATTTTCGTCGAAAAATAATTAGAAATGAATAAAAACTTGCCAAAGAATAGGAATTAAAATTTATACAATTTTTAAAACCGAATTTTCGTTGAAAAATAATTAAAAATGAATAAAGACTTTGCTTGAGCAAAAATAGATCGTGCCAAAGAATAGGAATTGAAATTTTACGACTTACAAGTACATGTCAATATTTAGTCTTTTTATAATATATTAGTCACCTTATCTTATTAAATTACGTATTTGATATATCTGTTATTGAATCTTATTATTCCGAAATCTATAACTTATCGAATCGGCCAAACAATCATTCGGTCAATTTTTCACCAGATGTCCCAAAAATAATGAAAACAGCTGTAAAACATATAAAAAAATTTTTTTTGAGGTTTCCAAATTTTGACCCGGCCGGGTTATGAAAACCAATTGATTAATTTTTCATGGCCTTATAATAATTTGTAAAGGCTTCAATATTATATTTTTGAGTTTCGGATCATAGGTTTGGGTTTCGGATTATAGTTTCGGAGTTTCGGGTTTCGGAGTTTCGATTTTTTTAAAAAAATCCGAAACTAGTTTCGGATTAGGACCCTTCCGAAACTAGTTTCGGGTAGGTTTCGTTTCGACGCCATGTTTGGATCACGCCATAAATCTTGATTTGTAAGGCCAGACCAAGTTGATTATATGTTTTACATTACCCACAGAGCTCCCCCCATAGTAAAAAAAATTTTGATAAATATACTATACATAGGACTACGGGATATTTCGGAAAATTTTTATATAGTCACGGAACAATTCGGAATTTTTTTAAAAATTTTACTATGTGAACCACCACCCCCTCCCGGAGGGAGAGGGGGGTAATGTAAAACATATAATCAACCTGGTCTGGCCTAAAATTCATTAAACTTTCACTTATTTTTCCCTTGCATATCAGATATACCGGATCTTCTTGTTAGGATCGGGAATTACCCATGTGATTGTTGATTCATTAACGCTGTCTTTTCGATCTGTTTGACCTATAGTCAGCTTTAAATGATAATTAAAAACTATACAGCGAATTGTTTTACATAGTGATTAATTGTGTTAGAAATTATGCATAAATTGATGTTGCTTTTTTTTTCTTTATTCTTTTATATTTTCGCAATGGAAAATAATATTTATGAAGTGTGTCCATTTTTATATAAACTGCTTATAAATCATTTCTTGAAAATTATATACAAATTAAAAATATTCGTTATCAAAAAATTACACCAGAAACGGAGTGATAAAGTATTTGAGGTATGATATATGATTATATGGCAATTTAATGATATTGCTTTAAAAAATTTTATTATACGATTGGGGTGTGATGTGAATGCAGGGTTTAACTTTCGCATCCGTAGCCGTCACTCAAGTCTTTCAATTTAACTTTCGTAGCTAGATATGTCTGAACTTAGTCCTATAGCACAAAATAGCTTTTACATATGCCATGAATATCCAGGTATATGTGTATGCTTGTGTTGATTTTTATTATTATAACGATGATTATTCAAGCTACCAATTAAAAAAATAAATATAAATCAAAAGAGAATACGATTATTTTATGTTTACCTTAAAATGAATTATTTACGAGATTCTGTTAAATTGCGCCATTCTTAGATTTAATAATTATTCCCAACTAATTGGTACTATGAAATCATGCTAAGTATTTGTCTTGATCATGTCGGAGATCCTAAGAAGATTAACTCTTTTGAAAATTATTATTTGAAATATACTAGTTTACCACAAAATTTTTATCTAAGATGTTTTTTTTAAGATGAAGAAATTTAGTATATAAATTTTGTTAGCTAGAAAACTATCGGGTAATTCTTCAGTATAGTAATTCATGCTTCTTGTTAAAGACATTATTTGTATAAACACACATGATTTGAGAAAATAAAAATTAAAAGGCATAATTATTGTTTGAAAATAAAATACAATAAAAATTAAAATAAACGAAGCATATGTTTTATCAAAACATTTAATAAAGAATTTAATAATTTAGCGCGAGTGTGTTGTAACGCACCCTGAAAGATCTGTGTAATAGGCTGTTCTTTTTGTTAGTTAGGGTTAGGGTGAGGTGAGAGTAATCCATAGGTGAGAAAAAAATGGGTTATAGTAAAATTTTGCAAGGATTTTTTTTTGTTAGAGCGCGAAGAGTAGCTTCATAAGCAAAATTATGAGTCACAAGCGATTTTTTAAAATATTGCTATTTTTTTCGATTTATCTGATTGGTTTATCAGGTGGGTGCGTTTAAAATCCTTTAATAAATATATAATAAATGCTGCCAATATTCAAAATTAATAAACCGAATAATATTAGAAACTAAATTAGTTAGTTCAGCGGCATCTTCAATAATAATAGCAATCCAATATATCAGAATAAAGGCCACTGGAAAGAACACTAAGAAAGCGTAAATTACTATGAGGTGGACGTTTGTTTACCTTCATTTGTTTTTGGATTTTTAAATCTTAAAGGTAAACATTTTTTCTATATTATATCTCAAGTTCATTTATGTTTAAATCATTAATTGTCTAACAACATCCCAATGTGCACTACAATTGTTAGTGAGTTTGTAAAAAAATTTTTATAGCAAAATTGTTTATAGTAAATCGTAGTATTGTAAGAATTCGCAACTGCAATTTCATATTTGATAGCAAGTTTTATTGCAACATTTTCACAATAAATTAATGATAGAATTTACAACTATGATTCCAACACAAACTCACTTTATTGCATACTGTGTATCTTCGCAGTGTGACAATGCACAAACCCTATTGCAAAATGCTATAGATTTCTAGCCTGATTTTCAACAGTCAAAAACTCAGTAAACACTTTTATAATAGAAACATTTATAAACTCACAGGAACTATCCGTCTCTGAGAACCTGGTTAGCTTTTTTATATTCTTTTACATGCAATATAAACATTTAAATAGTTTAATAATATTTAGTTCCATTTAGAAAAATTACCAAAAAAAAACAGATTACATCCCAGAAATTTTGTACCTTGGATTGTAATAAATTTTATAGTAAGTTATGATAAAAAAAAAAAGACTTAATTTCAATACATATAGTATGTTACAGCATTAGTAATACAAACTTAATATATATTGTATTATTGTGAACTTTGTAATAAAATTTTTCACAGTAAATCAAATAGAAATTATAACAATTTTAATACAAACTAACTTATAGTTAATTAATACAGTAAAGCTATTGCTAGTAATATAGTGAAATTATATGAATTAAAAAATAACAAAGAATTTTTAAATAAAGGATTTAAAATTTATCTAAGAAACTTGTACTTTGTTACTTTTGATAAATAAACTTGAATAAATAATTTTTTAGCAAAATAAAAAATTTTTTAATTTACAAGAATACATCCACTTTATTCCATGGGTACTATGTAACAACCCGTGCTTTTTTTTCTAAGTTATTCACACTGGTCTATATGAAAATCATGTGTCACATGATTTTCATATAGACCGGTGTGATTAACGTTAAGTTTTGATCTTTTAAACTTTTTGTTTACAGTAAATCCTAATTAAAAGTTAAAAATCGTGAACTAAGTTCAAGATTATGTAATCAACTAGACTTAGTATTTTACTAGGGCGTAGGTTTTAAAATTGTCATAGACAAGCGAAAGACTATTAGATCTGGTGGGTTTTGAGGTCCAGTGGGTTTTAAAATTGTCATAGAAGGACAAATGACTATAATAGGTTCGAAGAGTTTTAAAAATTGTTATAGACAAACGAAAGACTTTATTAGGTTCGAAGGTTTTAAAATTGTTGTAAGCAGGTGAAGGACTTTACTAATTTTAAAATTGTTATAGGCATATGAAGAATTTTAATGTACTTTATTAATTTTTTTTCATTAAAAAAATTTTTATTTAAATATTTAAAATATTAATTAAGATTTTTATTTTATATTATTATCGTGTTTTTTAATGTTCTAAAAGGTTAAAAGTGAGTAACGTTTAAAAATATCATTTAAGAGTAGTATTGAATGTGCCGAAGATTCCAAAATAATAGGAAATCTTGAGCTTGAAGAATTAAATTCTTAAACTCGTTTTTCATACTTGATAGCTTTATGAAATTGGTTGAGGCACAGTCATTTTATACACTTGTTATTGTAGTATTCTTTACGCGAGAGATTCTCTGCAATTTGAGAATTTCTTCGGTTATTGTGATGTTACTGTTTCTTGCATTTGATTTTTATTTATTTTTTTAAATAAAAAATAATAGATCATTATTGAAATAAAGTTTAAATTACTACAGTAGTTGAAGTTTATTGAATGACGTGTTGCACAGGTTGTTACGTCGGATAAACTAGTTATTAATGGATACGGTGAGCCACAGATTAATAGTAAAATCACGTGGCCGAAGGCCACGTGATTTTACTATTAATCTGTGGAATACACCATATTCACCGATATCCATTAAATAACAAGTATTTATTAGTCACATGATTTATCACACAGATTACTGGAGTAAATTTTTTACTATGAAATTTGAGTGATTGACATTCATGTGATCAACCCATTTTTCATAGTAAATTGTAATGGTAGGTCTTTTTCAAACTGCATTTTCAGGGCTACTAAAACGAAACCACACTCACAAAACTAGGTATGACAGTTTAGTTACACAAATGCTTTTTTTGCTTTTTAGTTTTGAACAAAAAATACAATAACCTAAGAAGAATTATGCCTTCAAAAATAGGCTTTTGTTTCATTTTTTGTAATATATACATTAATGTGATAGAACCTTTCTTTGAAACTTTTTAAGCAACAACTTACATACTTGACTGAAATTATAAATTTCTAGGAATGATAAAATGAACCACAACCCTTTTAAAATATAGTTTGCAAGAATGCATATACTTTATGCTTTTATATTTGTACAGTTTATAAAAAAAAATATATAGTATATTCGATGTAAATTTAATTTTTTAAATAAAAGTTTTTAATTGTACAATAATAGGGCATCAAAATTAAGTGATTTAATTATTTTAGAAGCAAAAATTTACATTTCAAAAAGTAGAGTTTTTAACAACATTTTATTGTATTATAAATTATAAATTGAACGAAAATAAATCTGATATAAAGATTATTATAGACCTAGCAACTTTTTTAAAAGTCAGTTGCATTTCATTAGACCCAAATTTGAATTGACCAAATGCCCTTTATTTATATATATTTAAATAAATATATTTATTTATACATGTGATATTTAAATAAATAAAGTTATTAAATACTAGTCTGGATGATTTATTAAAAATTATCCCTATTTATTTAACTTAATTAATAGTGAATCCCTTATAAATTCACAGACCTTTAGCCTGAAACCTCCTTTTTTAACTAATCAAATTCCAGAAAAAAACTTTCTAAAAGACAAGTTATACATTATAGTGTATAACTCATTCTAGCTGATAGAGTTATAGCTACTATCATTACTATAATAACCACATTCTCATGATTTATTTTGCTTGTTTTTCTGTTTAAAAGATACAATAAAAATGTTAATATATAATAATAAAAAAATAAAATAAAAATTTGCTATTACCAGGGATGAGTATATTATTTATCAGTTATCTGATATGTTATATGTAAATTTTTTACATATAAATTTTAATAAAATATATATAAAATTACTATAAACTTTGATACATATTAATTTAAAATTAAATTTTGCAATTATATAGAGCAAAAGGAGGGAAATAAAAACCTTTTCTGCCAAGTTACAGTTCTGCTATTTTTGCACAAATTGTACTGTAATTCTAATTCAATATATATATATAATTTCTATCTCTTAGAAATCATTAATAAAATTTGGTTATTTAATGAAATATAAATTGCTTGCAATTATTGACTAAGTTAATTAAGTTAATTCTCTTTACTTTTATTCTTTCTTTCATTTAGTTGTTGAGCCTGAAGACTATTATCCAATATATGAATTATTTTATTTCTACTATCATTCACACTTTTTTTAGCTTACTTGCAATGAAAATAATTAATTGTATTAGATAATTGATAAAAAATTTTAAATTTAAAACCAATACTTAGTTAACATATAGAACCTAAATAAATAATCATATAATTATATTTATTGATAGATAGGACCCCAAAATATACATAAATAGATCAGATATTAGTTTGCTTATTTTTGGTATTTTTATACAAATATTTTCTATTTATAGTAATTTTTTGATTATTTTTGAGATTTTTCTGCAGATCATTTTATTTTTGGTAATTTTATAATTAATTTGACCTATTTAAATATATTTTAGGGTCCTGATAGATACATATTTAATTTTGTACATCACTTTGTTAAAATCATTTTTAAGCTGATATATTTTTAATGTAAGCAGTAATGAACATTTTTTTTAATTTTACCATTGAGCAATATTCTAATTTCAGTAAGATGCTTAGTTAGTATATCTAGAAGAAAAAGTTTGATAATTAAATAAACTTTATAGTAGTCTGCAGAAATACTAAAGTGTTGCAATTTTATATAGTGAAAAGATTCAAAATTATACAATTATTTATATATAAGTAATTAGTGCTCCTAATGGATTTAGTCTGAGCAACCTGAAACTGATCTAGTTACAATAAATTTAGTACATAGGTTATGACTTATATAATAGATTAACTATAGCTAAATCAGTTTTGGATCATTTGATCAAACCAATTAGGGGCACTATATAATATTTTAATGCATTATTTGTCATGCTGGATATCTTATTTAGTGCATTATAGCAATTAAAGTAAAATAGCTACTTGTTTAAATAGCTTGTTTATTTATTTTTTTAAAAAATAACTAATTCTATAGTGGCCTTCTTGCTCTGGAGCAGCAGTAAGCATCATCAGAAATAAACTGAGAAGAAGTTAGGCCTTAGTATTGGCATTTCCTCCAAAGTGGTAATAGTTACTGCAAAAGGTTAGAAGAAAAGAGTACTAGAGCAAATAAATAAAGTGAAACTGATTATACAAGGTATACTAGAACTCCAAAAGAGTAAGGTTTTATAAAAATAATTAAATATAAAAAAATCTGCAAGAAAAAGACAAAAATAAACAAACTAATTACTATAAAAAGAATAATCTGCACAAAAAGGCCAAAAAAAGCAAACTAAAACCCTACACCTTTCTATATATTTCAGTGTCCTGGTATACTTATATCTGGTGTTGTACGTTTTGGCTGTCCAAAGCCATTTTTGGCTTGTTCATATCCAAAATTGTCCAAATGTCCAAGATTGTCCAAAGCTTGTCAGGCTTTAATAATTAATAAATTGTTTAAAAAATATATAACTATATATTTTTAAGGTACTGAACACATTCAAGTTAAAATTAAAATAGGTTATCTTAATAAAATTTTAAGTAATTTTACTTTATTTAATTGGGCTAGGTGCTGCGAAAAGGGACCAAATTGACAAAACAAAAGATCTTCAGAAAATCAATTTTTATGTTGCAAATCTTATAATAAATTATAAGAAAGTGCAAACTTTAAAGAACAATATAGCAAAATTTTATTAATACAACTAATTTTGTGTTTTAAGTAAAGAATGTTTCTAATCTTATTCTAAATTGATTTATGTGAAAAAATATCTTTTAAAAAAATTGTCCTTTTTGCAGCACCTAGCCCAATTGTTCAAAATTGTCAAACTTGTCAAATTATTGTTCAAAGTATTCCATGACAATACTGCTTATATCTATCTTACTTCAAGCAATAGAGTTCTCAAATAAGACTCTCCTATTGGATACAAATTGATTTGAAATGGTACAAGCATAGTGGAACTTTAATGCCAGAACCTTAAAATAAACTATAAGGAAAAGGGACAGTTGTGCTGACTATTTAATTAAACAATCAACTTCCATTGGTCGATAAAAGAAAAGAGTCAGATGATATGAATAACTTAATTGAGGAACTTGAGTTTGAAGAGGAAAAAAAGTGCACAAATATGAAACATATTACTTGGAAGAAGGAAACTAGAAATTGAAAGTAAAGGCACATATGAGGTCTATTTGGAGGATAACCTGGCTGTCTACCTAACCAAAATCGACTCTAGTGGACCTACTACTAAGTATATATGAAAAGAGTAAAGAAGGAGTTATTGAAGTCAATAAGAATACTTTTGCAGAGAATATTGTGGAAAAAGGTCAGACTTTAGAACTTGGTTATATCAACTTTACTAGCCACAAAATAAATACTAGTACAGCCAAATCTATTAAACAAATCCATTACCAAATATCAAAGATAAACAAGAGTTTTTATGTAAAAAAATTCAAGTATAGAATAAAAGAGTATTATTAGAAAATATAAAAGCAGCTCTTGGACCTTGCCTATAGTAGTAGTATTAAAAAAAATACCAAAAGAAGATTATACATTGACTATAAAAAGCTAAACAGTATAACCAAAAAAGATACCTTTAATCGAAGAAGTCCTAAAAGCTTTTCAAGTCTGGACTTGGCCAGTGGTTACTGGCAAGTGGCCATGTGAAAGAAAAACAAAAAGAAAATGATTTTTTATAACCAAATTCAGCACTTACGAATTTAAGGTTATGCTATACCAGGAACGAATGCAATGAGTGTATAGTTTTACGCTGTTTGGAGTGGGATTTGTCGCAAAATCTTAAGTTTGATTGGTCCACATAACTTATTCGTCAAATTTTGGTTATTTTTCATGCATGATTTCATCACGCCATTATTCTTCACATGCGAATTCATCACGCCTTATATTAGTATTCTTATATGGCATAGATTGACAAATGTGTTTATGGTTTAAAGATAACGTTAAGAACTACAAACATAAGAAATATCATAGCTGCAATAACTAATGATATTAAAAGCAAGAATTTTAGACACAAAAATTGGTAACCCAATGCAAATTAATTTGTCTATTTACTTGTTATTTGGCATTTTTCATTTTTTTTCGTAGGATTTTTTATTGGGTTGATTAAATGATAATCACTGATCATCAAAGATAATAGTGAAGTAAACTTTTACTCTGTAACTAAGTAAATAACAATATCCCATTTCAATCAACCTTAAAAATAATTATAGATTACATATTTGCCTACCGATGCTCTTATTAAGCTACGCAGAGTTAGTTTTTCATTTTCTATAACCCTATGACCCGTTTTTCAACTGAACTTTTTTTTAAATCCTTATTATGACACATATTCCATTTTTACCCTTTTTCTCTGTTGTCCCTGATAATACCCTTAATTTTCCTGATTTACCCGATAAATTCAAAAAAAAATTCAAGATTCCAAATTATCCCAACCGAAATTATATGAACATACTTATTATTTTATTTAAATTAATAAAAAAAAAAAAAAAAAAAAAATAAAATTAAATAAATAAAACATCCGCCCAACACGATGAGATTTTGCACCACGATGTTAGGTCATGCAAATTTAATTTTTTCATTTTGTATAACCGATGTTTCAAAATGCTATCTGCGGAACAGTTTTTTTTTTGTTTTTGGTAAAAAAAATTTAACTTTGTGTGCCTAAATTAATTCATCTTCACTTCTAAGCTTACACAAATTTAATTCTTCTGTTTACATATCATCAAATCAGAAATTTTTATTTTTTGCTTTATCAGACCTATTGAATAATTCCAGAATATTAACATCAACATCGAATGACACCAGAGAAAAAAATTAATTGCCAAGCATGGTACGATTACCACAATAGGAATTTAAAAACAAAACTGTTTTTTTTTTGAAAAAATTGTATAAGCGGATTATGCAAAGCAAAAAATAACTTTGCATGCCTTATGCGACACAATATTTATTTTCTGTGCCTTATACTACTTTCTAAGACCCTACCTATAAAAAAATTATTTTATTTTGATAGCTTCTTCCTTTTACTTTACTTCTAAATTAAACCTCTCACCTAATATATAATCCATTTACATTCGTATTAACCTACTCAAATCTTATATAGTTACAAACCGCTTTAAAATTTTCCTTTTGATGAAAATTTGATAACACTTACCAAATATTCTGATTACTATTATAGTTGAGTTAATCAATCATAAACCTATTCGCCACGTAATATGCTGCAAAGTTATTTTATTTTGCATTGAAATTATTATGGCTTCTACTATGACTTACAGTAGAAATTCAATTAAACTTTATACTTAACGATAAACATCATACAACACTTTAACGACGACCATTACCATTAATAACTTAATCAAACGTCTACAGAATACATGTAACCAATGAAAATTGATTTTTAAAAATTCATAACCAATTAACGTTGTAATTTTAAAAATAACTGTGCCCTTTTATATAATAACTTTTATTAGCATTACATCACAATGACAAAATTACACTTACAAAAATTACATAAAAACTCATGTATGAGGATTATCAAAATTCCGGTCCAAATGCATCGGAGCATAGGAATCATATTCGGCTAAGTCGGAATTAATCAATTTTGGCCAAAAATTATACTAATAAAATCATACCCATTCGGTAAATAAACATAATTTTGCTATAGAACCTACTAGCAACTGAGCTAAACACCGACCGAAATTTTGTTTACCTTCCTATAGAATTCATTGCCTAAACTTTGATAATAAACCAACCAATCAAAATCCTTTTAAAAAACTACATTTCTGAATTTTACACAAAAAGTAAATGAAAGATTTGCACAGCATTAACTATACATAAAAATAATACACAAATATAAAACCCACCACCTAACTAGTAAAACCGATTACGTAGCTCGCATTGAAGTAAATCTGCATTTCCTCATATTTTTGTTATCTAAAACAGAATATCACGCTCGTATCATAATCATACTAATTTTATTATCTTTGTAAATTTAACCTACTGTAAAATAATTACAAAAATAAATTTAAATTCAATTCCTTATCGATCTTAAGTAATTCAACACAACTACCGTTCTTTTCTTACAATACTTAACTTATATATATATATACCCCTAAAACGAACTCAATCTGCTACACAAAAAACTATAACCAAGTTACATTAAATATCATTATTCAACTGCATACAAAATACTATCATAACACCCTACCTTTCTAATCAACCTCAAAAAACTTTCTCCCGTCACCCTATATATTATCTGCCTCCTTATGTATCCTTACAAAAAACTGCTTTACAACAATTAAGACCATTTCAATTGTATGCTACCATAAAACTGTATTAATCGTTATTAATCTTTTTGCCTTACTGTATACTTTCTATACCGATCCTCACATAATAGTTACAATCTACATCATATACTATCTCTTAACGATATTATAATATTACGTCTACACTCCAACCATTATTATGTCCCGCTATCTACATGCCTTTCACCCACTCATAACTCACTGCAATTGCGCATTGCATTTCTTGTTTGCACATAAATAAGCATAATCTTCAATACAGATTTAAGAAATCTATCGCTATTTCCATCTATTACTGTAATACTGTATATATGTACGTATGTACTTAAGATAATTTTCAATTTATACTATATTTTAATACAAATGTAATAAATCAACGCATTATATAAACCATGATTTTTTACAGTGAAATTATGATAATTCAATTTATACTACAGTCAACCCTTCATAAATGCAACCTCCATAAATGCAATACCTCTCTAAATGCACATTTTTTTCTATTCCGTAAAATGTTATTAGATAATACCTGTGTGGGACAGGAACTGCTCCACCAAGTGTACCGCAAGGATAAATTAGTCCTAAGGGGATGTAGTTAGCATCTGGGACCATCTTTGACTGACTAATATATTAGATGGATGTACTAGTGATTACAAGTAGGATTGACATGCGAAGCTTGAACCAGTGGGTTTAAATAGGCAATCTCCTAGTTGGGTTGTAAATATGGCAACTAGTGTAGAACCTTTGGGTGGACTACTTCAATTAGACAACCAAAAGTTGTACGTGTAGCTAGTTGCCTCTTATTCAATGTAACAATTGTGGGGCTGCCCAAAGAGGCGCCCTTGATCCAAGGCTTGATTAAATAAACTCTCAACAAAAGTGGGAACTTTGATATAAAAAAAAAAAGTTTAAAACAATTATTAAAAATTAAAATGATGTTTTTACATAAACCTTTCTCTATCTTATTTAAGCCCCGAATACTAGTGTTTTTTATATATTAATTCACTCTAAATTTAATGCCTTCATTCTGATTTTAGTTCATCTAATAAAGATCTGAAAAGCTATTGTAGCATATTTATAAAAGTGTTGTTGGTTTTAACAACTAATACATATATTTTTTAAGTTTAGTATAACAGCTTTTTAAGTGCTAAACCAACACAAAGATGATGAATTTGACTTTTATTTTATTAAAATAAATACTATTTTTTAGCTCTTATCTATTTTAATAAAGAAGGCCTTCTGTACAGGATTATTTGGAATTGTCCAAACTATGGTTCTAAGCTACTATTCAAAGCCAGTTTTAGTGTTTAATAATTATTTAAGGGTAAAGTATATATAGATCATTTTTATATTACTAATTATGACTCTACTATATAAATCAGATTACACAACACAATCACTGTGGATGAGTTACATAAAAATAAATATAACATTATAAAATATCACTAAACCTGTTTTGAATACTTGTTTTATCAAAATATCAAAAAACCCTATATTAACTAAGTTGATATGTTAAAAATTTACTTACAAAGTTAATGAATTTTGTGTGTGATAAATAAATTTTGTAGGTGACAACTCGAAACTAGCCAATCACATCACGTGATTTACAAGTGATCTACAAGTGATCGATATAGGGTAAACTCTATCCTTAAAAAATTTTTTGGTAAGACGACATGAGAGCTATTGCGAAATACGATGCCTATAAAGGTTATACAGCTGTCTAATTTTTTAATTTGATAATTGATCAATGATTAACCCAATGATTGATAGATTATATATGCTCGAGCTTATAAATTATATGCTTGATCAATTATACTCAATTAAATATACATAATCAATTTTTGATCGATTATCGATTAATGATTTTTTTGTCAAGTAATTCACTATCTACTATATATATGAACATAGAAGATTAGATGGCTATTATACTATAGTCAAATTAGATCTTGTACAACCTGTGTACTGTCTTCCTCCTCTATAATTACACAGTCTATATTATGCAAATTATGTAATTTTAAGAAGATTTTTATTATAATATGCTTATAAAAAGGTATTTTTTTGGCTCTGGGTCGATAGCGCAGTGGTTGGCGCTCCAGGGTTGCATTCGCAAGGTTGCCAGTTCAAGTTCAACGGGAGACGAAAACTGTGCTAGAGCCATGAATGGAAGGATCTGTGAGAGGAATTTCTGTTTACGACAGTGAACTACAACAAAGAAGCAAGCAAGCTCGTATGACACAGCCACATGGTCTGATGACACCAGAAAAGGGTAAATCTGACAACAAAAGTTGATAAAATTGAGGCTTTCCGATTAGGAAAATTATATAAGGGGCAACTGATGATACTATACCGAAAATGGTGGATATCTAAAGCAGAGTAGATTCTTATAATATATATTTTAGGGAATTAACTTTAGGGTTAGGGTTATAATGGATTAAAGTTAAGTAGATTTTAGATGTTATATATAAGCAAAATTGCCTTCCCGACATTTTTAATTAATCCACCAAGATAGGTTTAGATTACCATTTTTTTTCAGGTTTTTCGCTTTCTGTTTCGCCAAAGATCATCAAATTTCTATAATTTGATTGGTCACATGTCACATGATTCTGCTCCGCTATAGACAACCCGAAAATGGAAAGTGTTCCCAGAGTAGATGAAAAACAGCCATACCTATAAAGCAACTAGGTGGAATAGTAGTTTCTTAAAGCTACCTACAATCCGAGAAGGTATGGCGCACCAGCATGGTAGGACTGCTGGAGTCAGCTGGTAAAAGTGACCGATTGGAGGGTGATATAGTATAGTTAGAAAAACTATATGTAAAATGTAATGTAACATCGACCTTAAAATTTGATCTAATAAATAAGCGCCATACGTGTCCCTAGTATAGTGAACTAGGGTTAAAAAAAAAAAAAGGTATTTTTTTATAATTTTTTAGTAAAGTGATTGCAGATTTTGATGTGATTATAAAAAGGTTTTACTATGATATGATTATAGGAGGTGATTATATAGAAAAAGATATAATATCTTTATTACTTCTATAATTATAATCTAATTACCAACAAACCTGGGCAAATTATAATACTGTGCAAACAATTATTATAATTGGCCCAACAAGAATTATTACAGAAAAGAATTCAAAACAAATTGGATGTAAATATAGGAACACTATAGGAACTATACAGAAAATTAATCTAGAATTATATAAAATAGTAGATATAATAAAGAAAGTAAAGGAAAAGAGAAAGAAAAGGTCCAGATATGTATAATGAATATTACTTATGAACCAATATTGCCAATATCTAAGAAAGCAATATCTATGACCAGTAATAATAAAAAAGGATCTGACTCTAACAATAAAAGTAAGAATAAAAAGTTGAAGAGTCTGAATTCATCTATTGTTAGCCTTAGAAAATTTCACATTTTCAACTATAACTTTTGATCCAAGAATGCTGGCTTTATGAAACAACCACCATTGGATTCAGCTCTTCGAGACGATTCTAACGAGCTATAGATCATGTGATTCTGATCACGGGATCACGAGATCGGAAGACATTTGTGTTGAACTATTAATAGAACAAGATAGACAAAAAACTTAACCTTATTAGGCAATAATACTGCGTTCAAAATCTAACGAATCTAAAGGATCTAAAGGATCTAAAGGATCTAACATATCTTTTATATCTTTCATATCTTTCATATCTTTTATATATATTATATCTTTTATATCTTTTATATATAATATATCTATTAGTTCCACATTATATTAGTACTATAAATAGCTTTTAAATTGAATTTGTATATCTTTATTGTAATAATTTATACATATAATTTCTCTATATAAGCACTGTCTTCTGCCCTTTGTAAAAGTCAGTGTACGAAAGAGTATGAAGTAGGAATAGTAGATAGTTAGTAGATTAGTGTCTTCATACACTGGAATATAATAAAGATACAATTCTTAGTATCCTCATATACTATTAATTGTTTGCCTCTTTGCCTTAATACATAAATCACTCAAAAACCTCTTTGTTAAGTCCCATTTGGACGCCATAAACCCTAAAGCTGTCAAGTTATAGTCGTCATACTATAATCAGCAGTCTCCTGAAGTTCTGGAAGAGGTGAATTTTCAGGTTGACACTATATACTAGTTTTCAAGTTAATAAGTTCTAGGCACTATAGAAAATTGTTTTTTGTCAAATTATGCATAAACTATAGCTATGAATATCTTCTATATCTATACCCACCCAGAGTACACATTATGCTACTAGACCATTAAACCTTAAACAAGCTATATACTATATTGAACTTGTAACTTTTTTATTAATTGCTAATGATCCAATAGATTTGATCACTCTCTAGCAATAGGTCTCAAAAGAGCTTAGCTAGCAGGGTTGGATATAGCTACTAAATTCAAAAAAATTGCCTTATTGCTGAAATTATAGAAGAACTAATAGCCAGAGGTATGAAATTGAACCTACAATAAATTAATTTAATCTAATTAAAAAAAAAAAAGTGAGAACTATAAATACTAAAATTATGTAAAATGATAAATATTGGTAATTTTATTAATGAAAATACATAATTTGCATACATTTTAAAATAAATATAATAACTTAAATTTTTTATATATTACTTAGCAATCAAAATAAATATATATAATATATAGGTATTTATATTACTTACTTGTAAAAAAAATTTATTATTTTTTGATTTAATATTTTTTAAAAAAATTCAGTAATATTCAATTTTTAAAAATAAAATATTACAAAAATTAATTTTTTTTAATATATTTAAAGCTCAACCAATCAACTATAAACATTCAACTCTTTCTGCTAATTATTTGGTCCAAATTTTCCAGAAAGGAAAAATAACTTTTTAGATAGTTTCGAATTAAAAATCTGCTGTGCAGTCAGTAATACAAAACAGTAACACAATAGTTTCATCTGCAAGATGTCAAAATTTATCATATACCAAGTTTCCCTACTAGTTTTACTACCAAATAGTTTTTTCGTCAAAATTTTTGACTCAAAAGTGGGCTTTTTGCTTATACCCTGTAGCACAGATCACTATTTATATTAGTAATCACATACTACTATTTTGGGACAAATAAACAAACACGTCTGATTTAGTTTAACAACAAAAGTAAACAAACAACAACAACAAACAAACCAATACAACATGACCTAGATTAGTGACTCAACATCTATGTCTACAAATATGGAAAAAATTCTCAGATACAAAGACTTTTTTGTCTTTATGACACAAGAGGCATTATATCCTGATCAAGAACTCGAACAAGAGATTTCAAATATGGATAAGGCTATTGCAAAGTGGCTTGGCATCAATAATCTCAATATGATCTGCTTAATCAGAAAGGCGATAGAACTTCATAAATAGTCAGCTATAAAATAGCAATTAAAAAAGAAATTTCTAAAAAAGAACAACTTTTTTTTAACATATTGGAAGCAGAAGAAGACAAGGTGAAAAAACTTAATCAAAACATCCTACTCACAACTGAATGTGGTACAACAGACTACAGAGTAGAAGAATTGAGAACCCAAAGGGAGATTACTAAATTTGACAGAACACAAACTAACTTGGTCCAAACTCATACCCCTACGCAAGAGTTAGCAGATTTAGGGATTCAAGAACAGAAAGAAGTTACAAGAGAAACTCCTTCCTCAAGCAAAACTAAAACCAAAATTAATTGTACAGTCTGGGATATTCCTAGCGAAACATCTGCAGCGAGAGTAAGAAGAAGTCTTAATTTTTATGGAAAAACAACTATACATAGCACAATGGCGAATGGGAAATCCAAAGCTATGTTTGTTGAGATCATACCAAAAAATGAGAAAAGTGAGAAACACCTTCAAACAGCATGGAGTTTTCATTTCGAAGAAGGAAAATGTTCAGACTTACAAAAAGGAGATATGATAAGGAAACACTGGTAAAAAGAAGCAAGTACAAGGCAGTAGTTAAAAACCTTCCTAAAACAGCAATAGAAAGCGTTCTCTTATGACAACTAAATCAAATTGGTGCCAAGGCAGTATACATATCTTCAAATAGAAATAACAACCAATGAGAAGCTGCAAGTATTTGTTTTGAAACACAAGAGGACCTAACTAATGCAATCAAAAATCCAGTTGGGTATTATAACAATAAACTTACTTGGGCAATACTAGAAGAAACCCAGAACCAATTAGGGAAACCCCCTTCAAGAAAACTCATTAAAGAAGAAGTCCTTTCTAGAAATTTCAAGCCCTAGAATCCTCAAATAAAGAAAATGGCCTTTCAACCCCATATATTTATAGAAGTAATAGTAGTAACAGTAGCAATGAAGCAAGATACCCCCAGTCGTCTACTAGTACAATTAAGAGTGGAATATGCATGAGGAGAGGCAGCGTGTCTAGAGGACTATTCCAAGAAAGATTTAACAAATGTCATCTATAAGAAAGTCAAGCAGATATACTCAAGGAAATTTTGGGAAGACTCATGGCAATTGAGAAAAGTATAAAATCAATTGTCCTAATTGCTCCTAAACTGCTGCACCAGTTGAACTAATGGAACGAGACCAACAGGTGGTTTGGTTTTCAGAAAACGAACTCTCAAATCCACCACACGTATCCAAAATAGAATTTAAGACAGCAACACATAACATTAATGGGCTCAAAGCAAATAGTCAAAAAATGGATGCATTACTAGAATGGGCAGAGCAAAAGAGCCTAAACAACATAGGAATCACAGAAACAAATATTACAAGTAAAGAAGGTTTTTTTTTGTTGAAGAATAGAAATAATTTTATTGGCTTTTGGTTAGACTGTAGTAGCTGCAAAGAAGAAGAGTTCGGGAGTAGACTTACTCCTCATAAAGGAAATAAGTATACATGCAGACAAAGTTATTAAATACAATGAGTATTTGCTAGAGGTACACCTTTTCTTCAAGCATTCAGACATTACTATCTTGGTAGTTTACATTCCTCCAAACGACAAATCTCTAGCAAAAAAGATTCAACAGGAAATAGTTAAAGTATACATAAACAGAGAAAAGGACTCTTACTTTATAATTATGGGTAACTTCTATCATGTTTCCAATAAAGATTTAGATAATCTGGCATGGGCTGAAACATCAACAAACAAGTAACTGCCACTTTACAAATGGTTCCATAATCAAGAATTCCAGGATTCATTCAGAATTTTGAACCCTCAGGTCAAGAAGTTTACATGGTCGAATGGGGAATCCAGTTCTAGAATAGACCAGATCTGGGTAGGAAATAATTTGAACAATAATTTAGTATCAGCAAAAATTTATAAGATGTCAACTTGCACAAGAAGTGACCACAATGCAACTTTAGCCACAATTGTCTTGGAAAGAAATGAGATCATACCAACATTTAAAAAAAAGGTAATTCCAACCAACGTTTACTCTTCCGTTACGATCAAGTGACAAAAGAAAAGTGGAAGACTACAGTAGTAACCTCGAAAGTTTCCTAAGGAACAGACCCAGTATTAAATCCCTCCTTGAGAACAACTTAGAACTACTACTCAAGTCAACAAATACAAAAAAGCTAGATAGAATTTGGGATTCTTTCGAAAAAGGCATGTTATATGCAGCACAGAAGAACATTCCTTACAAGAAATTAAAAGGAGAGTTCTCAAACAAACCAGGGTCTGATATGGACGATAAACATAGCGCAAGTGCAATGCTAAAGAAAGATATAATCTTTTTTAGCAGAATATACAAAGCAATTAAACGTCAACTAAAAGTTACCAAATTTGCAAGTCTACCAGAAGATATAATAGCAGATTTCAACCAACAAGTAAAGGGAATAAATGAGAAATACAGTCTGGAAATTTTCTTGAATAGAAACTTTTCAGCAGATGATTCCCTAGCTGAAATAAAAGGATGTGGTTTATTCTAAACAAGCGTTGGGCTCTAGAAATCCAAAAAGAAAAGACTAAGCATATTGAAAATTTTGTAAATCAGCATTGTGAAATGATCAGAGATGAACAAGGAAAGATGCTACAAAGCCTCCTTGATAAGCCTTTCTGCAAAGTCTCGATCGACAGAGTGCTAGATGGTAAGCGCTCTCTCGCAATAGACCTGTCAGAAGTACTCTCAAAAACAGAGGCCCACTTTTAGCAACAATTTGCTAAAAGAAAAACAAAATTAAAGCAAATGTCCGAAGATTGGAAAGATATATATAGCCCAATTAAATAGATCAAGGAAAATTGGTACAAACCACTTGATTAGGAAATTTCAGACTCGGAATGGACCTTAATGCTAAGTGAACTTAAAAGCAATAAAGCACCAGGAATTTCAGGGATTAGCTATACCTTAATTAAAAACACAGCATTAACAACACAAAGTATTTTTAGGAAATTCGCAGATTTGTGTTTAGCATCTGGTTTGATTCCAGAAAGTTGAAAAAAAGCACAAATTTATCCCAGTTCAAAGGAGTCAGAGTCAGACTTTAGCTTAAGCTCAGTGTGTCCAATAGCCCTACTAGAAACATTTCGCAAATGCGTTACAAAGATCTTAGCCAAAAGGCTCACAGGAATTTTAGAAGAAAAGGAAATTTTAAGAGGACCAAACTTTGCTGGCCTGCCAGGAAAATCAACTTCGGAACCAATTCACCGCTTGAATAGTTTAACTTAGGTAGCAAAAGACAGAACAAAGAAATGTGGATCCTATTACAAGACATGAAGAAGGCCTTTGATTCAGTTCCTCTGGACTCTTTGCTTATAGCCCTCAAGCAGATTAAACTACCAGAAAATCCTGTACCTTTATTCTCAGTCTTTTTCAACAAAGAAAAGTCAAAGTAATTACAGCTTTTGAACACACAAAGGAGATTTGTGCTTTTGATGAAACAGATCAGGGAGAAGTCCTTTTCCCAATCATTTGGCGAATCTTCTATGATCCTTTATTATTTAAAATCCAAAATTCAAAACACCTTAGTTTCACCTTTGAGTTACTGGAGCCCACAGAACTAAACCAAAATAAATTCACCTCTTCTGATTTCCGTCAAACAGTTATTGCCTATGCAGATGACACAACTTGGCTAGCCAATAATAAAGAGCAACTTGACGAGACTCTCAGAACAGCCGAAGACTTTTACTCTCTTAATAACATTCAAATTAATACAGCAAAGTTCAAATTACTAGTAATTAACTCAACAATCAAAGTAGAAAACAAAGCAGTCCATTTTCTACAAAAGAGAGTGCAGGCAGAAAAAAAGCGCTTACTTATTAGGTTTTTAGGAGTGTGACTAAGCAAGAAGGCGCAGGACATGTTGATCAAAAACAAGGCCAAAGGGGTTGTTAGAAGCTTTATAAAGTCAATTAGTTGCAAAAAATTGACCTTAAGCCAACTTACATGCATAAACAACATGTGTTTAATCCCCAAGTTGAGTTACATGCTCCAAATATCTAAGCTTCCCAAAAGTAGTCTTTCTCAGATACACTAGCCTTTTGTTAAATTAGTTAAAAACAAGTTTGATCTTCCAAGAACGATTAGCAATCATATAATTTCTCACAGAAATATTGGTAACTGCAAAGTCCTATGGCAGGATTTACTAATAAACCAAATTACAAGCTTCCAGATTAGAATTAACTCAAGAAAAATGGGAAGCGACCTCGCGAAAGCAAGACTCAAACAAGGTTGTTTTGCAGCAGGACTTACATCAAATCTGTGGCAAGAAAAGCTACAACCTAGTGATTTGAAGATCTGGCAACACAATCTGGATTGTCAAATCATTTACAAGACAAAGGAGCTCAATTTGACTATAAGACACGAGCCAACCTTCTGGCAAATCCATGGGACAGGTCCACGTTTTCGTGTGATTTTAGAATAAAGTCTTTTATTAAGGCATACAGAAGCCTTCAAAGTCAATGTCTCTAGCATCTAAACCAAGTGATAAATGAGGAGAGCACAAAACTCATGATGTGAAAACAAATAAAATTCATCAGAGAAAGGTCATGTAAAGGCAAAGTAGCAGCATGGTTTAGATCAATTGAAAGAAAATGCCTCAGTAATCTTCTGAACAGAAGAATAAAAGAAAGTTTCTATACTTCCAACTCTAATGTTATATCCATGACGCCCAATAAAGCAGGCATCAAAAACAACAACAGAGTCAAGGATTGGGTGCTTACAGAAGACAAGGAAAATGGCATGAATATTAGACAAATTATCAAAAAAAGGAAAAGAGAAGTTTTAACAGAACACTGGTAGGACAAAAATATAACCTTAAAGAAAGGAAAAATGGAACAGGTACTTGAGAAATGTAGCAGTTGTAATCTGAACTCGCATGGTGGCAAAGAAGGTTGCCTTAGTTGGCTACAAAAAGAAACATTCAAGGCGTTTTCCTCAGAATTTAAAATGTAGCGAACCAAAAAGTTTTACCTGTTTCCAAAGAAGTAATAGCCAAAAAGAAGTCTGGAATGGTGGATGTCTCAGACCCTAGCATTCTAAACCCGCAGATAACGATTGAGGGCTCCCTGGCCAGGCACTTAATCAAGTCTCAAATCTCTAACAATATATTATCTGCAGACCTTTTGAATGCTTTAGAACAAAATATATTAAACAGAAAAGAGGTTTACAAATTTTACACAGATGGCCCCCTCTCTAGACAGCAGTGTCAGAGTGCTATGAGAGCAAGTTGGGTTCAAATTAGTTTAGAACAGAATATAGTTATAGCCAAAGGTAGTATTAGACTTAGTTTATGGCCCTCATCTACAAAGCCCGAAACTATCGCAATCTGGTTAGCCCTGTTAACAGTACCAGTTAATAGCAAAGTAATAGTTTGTACAGATAGTGCAGTGGCAATTGCTAGTATACAGAATTTGAAAAATGAAATTAAAGTAAATAGATGGCATAAGGAAAAGAACTTTTTTTAGATTTCCAAGATAGTTAATGTAATCAAGTCTAAGAAAATTGAACTCGTTCTTGAAAAAGTTAAAGGTCATAGTGGTGACAAGTGGAATGACGTCGCAGATCACTACGCGAAGGAAGCACTCTCATCATTGGTAATTTTAGATTCTAACCAAGTCAAGAACTCGCGATTTGAGGCACTTCTTTTTTGGAATGACTATAAAGTTGAGAAGCCAACAAGAAGCTTCCTGAAACAGGTTTTCAAACTCCAAAATGGGGCAAGTTGGTTCCGCATAAAGGCGGTATCTAAATTGGAAGTCAGTCGCTTTAACAGGAATTTTAATTGGCCTTCTTATTGGAAGCAAATCAAAAGACAAAGTGGAGATCATTGCACATCTCTAAAGCAAAGTAAAAGATTAGCTCTTTGTATCAAAGCCTTAGCAGAAGTACTCCCTGTACTTACTGAATTAAAAAGAAAAAGGCCGCACCTCTGCATATCGGATTACTGTACTTTGTGTAAAGACGAGCAAAAAGAGACTCAAGAACACCTGGTGGAGTATAATAGTCTAGAGTTTCAATAGTACAATATTGAAAATGTAGTCTCAGAGTTGTGTTGGAAAAAATTAGAGTCAGACTCCAAGATAAAGTTCAAAAAAGAAGTGTTAAGGGGAATCATCTTCAGAAGAAACAAGGAAGAAAACTTCCAGGCTAGAAAGGACATAATCAAAGGTCTATTACAAGAAACGTCAGTTCTCAATATGACGAACCTTTTGAGTTCAAAAAAAGTAGCTTTAGAGATTTTGAACTACTCTATAATGTTCACCTGGAACCTTTTTTATGATTTTATCTAGAAAAATTCACTGCTTAGCGGTTTTGGAATGGGAAAAGTCAATTGGAATTTCTAGTCATGATAAATAAAGGGGCCCATCTTAGACTCAGCTAAAGATGAACTTCGGTATCGAAGAATAGAAGTCTTGGAAATCTAGCTCAAGAAAGAAAGGTTTTAGAGAAAGAAAAGGAAGAGAAAATTCATGAAATTTGGGATGAAGCAATTTTTTGTCTGATCCAATCGGGTGCAACCCCCTTTTGGACCTCCTTTTGATAGGGGCTAATTCAGACTCTAACTCTCCAGAGAGTTGGTGCGATGGGTTGCATTTGGGTAATACTACTCGGATGATGTTGGACTTGTTTATTTTTAGAAATGTATTGTATTTAATTTGTTAAATATATAATAAAACTAAGAGGTCAAGTCACGGAGAGAACTATCAAAAGGGAAAAAAAGCTCAACCAATCAAATTTAAGTATTTTTTGTACTACTACGCAAGTAGCTTGGTATAACATTCATGAAAAAATATGCAAAATTTTAACTAAAGTTATTATGTAAAAAAAAGTTATAACAAAAAATAAAACATTAATTTAACCTAGTTTACTATATAAAAATTACTAGTTTATATAGTAAATTTAATAGCTATTTTAGGTTAAAAAGTTAAAAAATCTATAAATTTGTAAATATTAAATATTTTAGTTATGTAGAAATATAAATATAAAAAATAATCCTTTTAACTTCTATTTTAAGCTGAGATTAATTAAAATTTTATTAATTATAAATTTTACTAACTTGTTATATATATATTTTTTAGATTAAAAATTATAATATTTTTCATATTTACTAGTATTTAGTTTATAAATTACACTAATACCAGGAGTGGAGTATGAAATATGAAGTATATGGTTTACAGGCAAGTTTAATGACTTCCACAATCTTTGGCATCTGATTGAATAAAAATCCTTGTGACTTTTTGTAATACCCCAAACAATATTAAAAAAGGTTATCAAAAGAAATTGCAAATCTAATTGGTAAAAAAATTCTTAACCATAATATTAATATTGCAATGAAGTGTATATCAGAAACATAGTACAAAGTACGAAGTGTATGGTTTACTGAAGAATTAAATGGTGAAACTTGTGACTTTAGATTTCTATATTAGTTCATGTGTGTGTGTATGTACTGTATATACATAAGTAATTCAGTTATATTTCTATAATGTGATGTGTTTGATTTTTTTGACCGGTCATTGATTAAACATAAAAAAGTAAATAATACAACAATATAACCACTGTTAGTATTATTAATAGTTCTCTTATGTGCTGTACAGGAGTGTGATTCTCAGTACTGTATCTGTTTGAAAAAATATTGTGTATGACCAACACTTTTGAAAGGCACCTAGAATTAATGTCCAAAGAAACTAGTAGATTGATCCATTCTGGACCTTGCCGAGCATACTGTGTCTTTAATTAGTTCTTTTTAGCTATATAGTATAATAACTATATAATATGAATAACTACATATCAAGCCTTTGAGTCCGGTGATACTATTGTAATATTTCTGCACCCCAATATCATGAAATTAATTTATTCTACTTCTGCTTTATGATCATCATTTTTCCTTATTTTATTATTAAATTGATTAGTGTTCCTATAAACCTGAACTGAACTGAACTTAGGCCAAGTTCAGGTTCAGGCTCAGTATTGAACTTTTAGAGCTGGTTCAGGTTCAGTTCAGGTTCAGTTCATAAGTTCATGAACATGTTCAGGTTCAGTTTGGTGTTCATATGAACTAGTAATTTTAGGTTTGGGTCCGGGTTTGGTCTGGTCCAAACCAGACTCAAATTCTAAATTTTATTATTAAAACTTTATACTAAATTCAAACTCAATCATAAGTTTGGTCGGACTTGTCCAAATGTTGCAAACTAGTTTGAATCTGAATAAAAATATATGTATTTTTTGATACTGAACAAGTTTACTTAGAGTGAGAAGTATAAATCAGTTAGTAAAATTTAGAGAATCATAGCATTTTGTATAATTTTATTAATAAAATTATACAAATTTCTATTATTCTCTAAATTTTACTAATTGATCATAAGTTCTTGCACTAAATAAACTTGTTAAGCACCAAAAAATATATCAAATTGGCATATTTTATTTTACTTTGCTTAAAATTTGAAGAGAAGATGCTTAATTTTGGAAATTTTCATCAAAAATTCAAAATTAAGCATATTTAACGCAAATTTTAAGGAAAATAAAATAAAGTAGACCAATATGATGTATATTTTGGTGCTAAGCAAGTTTACTTAGATCAAGAAGTTATGATCCATTGGTAAAATTTAAAGAATCATAGAAATTTGTATAATTTTATTAATAAAATTATAAAAATTTCTATGATTCTCTAAATTTTACCAATGGATCATAACTTCTTGATCTAAGTAAACTTGCTTAGCACCAAAAAATACATCATATCGGTCTATTTTATTTTATTTTCCTTAAAATTTGCATTAAAGATGCTTAATTTTGAATTTTTGATAAAAATTTCCAAAATTAAGCAACTTCTCTTCAAATTTTAAGAAATGTAAAATAAAATATGCCAATTAGATGTATTTTTTGGTGCTTAACAAGTTTACTTAGTGCAAGCAGTTATGATCAATTAGTTAAATTTAGAGAATCATAGAAATTTGTATAATTTTATTAATAAAATTATACAAATTTCTATGATTTTCTAAATTTTACTAATTGATCCTAACTTTGTGATTTAGGTAAACATGCATATATATTATGAACCTGAACATGTTCATGAACCTTGAACTGAACCTGAACTGAACTTTTTTTAAGTTCAGGTTCAGGTTCATGTTCAATAATTTTAAGTTCAGGTTCAGTTCAGTATTGAACTTTTAGAGCAGGTTCAGGTTCAGGTTCAGGTTCATTGAACCTGAACCTGAACCTCTATTGAACTGAACTGAACTTCGGAACCCTAATATTGATCATACTTCCAATCTTATTACTAACTATAGTTATCTCATTTTCTTTATTTGTTCTATGGATATATACCAGAAATATGTATGATCTACATAAAGTATATCAGAAACAGAGTACTAAGTACATAAAGTATGGTTTACAGGCAAGTTAAGTAAAGTTTACAATTCTAGGCTTCTGATTTTGATGATTATTTCCTTGATTTTGTATGCATGCTGCTAATGTTTTGTGCTTTTGAATTTGTGGTAAAAATCATTATTTAAAAATTCTAAAATATTACCTTATGTGTTTACAATATTGATTGTCTTTATATGTACATTAACTTGACTATTTATTATTATGCTTTCTTGACTTATTGTGTTTATGTATTAATATTATAGCTTGTTTACTCAAGATTTTGTTTGGGTTATTGATTTATGTATTGAGTCACTTAATTTTTTTAAATTCAGCAATCCTGTCTTCTGTTCTATAGACTTTATTATATATAAAAAACTAATGTTTACATATATAATGTAATACTATTCTAACAGAAAGCTCACCCAACATTACGTCCAGGTGCGACCCGCCTAGCGATTATTCGCCTTGATTAGGATTCTCAACTTACTGAGAATATGTTTCCTCCTATCACTGGCTGGCAATCGCAGGTATTGAGTCACTTAAAATTTTGTTTATATTATTTGCCAACTATATAAAATTGGGCAGATTTCCATAATCATTTTAACATTTATGATTGTTGCATATTCAATTATTATTTTTTTGCAAATATCAGATATCTACATTATCATTGACCCTTAAATATTATTATTGTTCGTGCATTACATGACCTTAAAATTAATACCTTATTAATTCTCTCCCTATATTGTTTTCGTAAACTAACTCTTAAATTGATCACGTAATTAATTGGATCTAGATTTTTCATATAAAAGAACAATTGTTTTACTAATTATGAAATTGTATATATTAAATTTTATGATATTAATAATGTGAATTTGACGCTAAACATATGCACTTTATCGCAAATCGAAATTTGACTACTGTAAATAGGCTGTGGACTAGGAAACCCCATCTTTGAAGGAGATTTCTATTTTGAAAAAATGGCAATTATTTGTTGTGAAACCTAAATTTTACCTCTTGATTTTTTGTTTAATTTTAAATATCAATTACTGAATAAACAATGTCATGTGATTATAAAATACTGATTGACCAATCTAATTTAATTGAATCATCAATCTTTGGTTGTAAATCTATTTTTAAAACACAGTCATTAAAAAATTGGTTTAATATTCAAGTTAAAAATCATGATAATTTATTATCAAAATAGAGTAAAAAGTAAAATACATGTGGATAGAAACCAGTGTTTTAATTTTGAATCAAAGTCTCAATATAGTTGAAAAGTGTCAAAGGGTAGGTTTTCCTAGTTTACAACCTAAATAGCTAACTAGAATATCCAGTTGGTTGCAATAATTAGATCATGTATATATTATCAGAATCTAATAGGCATTTAGAAAAATTATGTTAGATAATTCTATCTATACATAATATCTAGCATCATAGTATACTAATTTTCCTTCTCCTGGTTTCGCACAACTACATTGCACAGCTACTTATTTAAAATTATAAAGATTTTAGGACGATCTTAATGCTCACCAGAGGTGAAATTCAACATGTCATGTGATTTTATTAAAGGTATTATATAACAATAATATAAATTGTATAACACAATAAATTATTTATATACAGTATATAAGAATATACAGTATATTTTATGTTAGCTAGTAAACCCTCTATATACTATATACTTATATAGAGTTGATCTCTTATAATGTAACACAATCAGAAAATTCAAAACAAACGTTCGTTTTATCAAAAAAACAACAAAAATCGCCAATTACTCAAAATCTGCATAGAAAACCACTTTCCGTGCTCTAACAAAAAGTTTTCCTTAAGCGATTTCACTATATACTCCAAACCCTGACCCTAAACCTAGATGCTCACCCTAACTCTAAACTAACAAAAACTAAACTTTATTGATACAGAGAGGATCTACAAATAACTTTATCACATGCGTTGCATAACTTAATCCTTTATATATAACTATATATATACCGCATATATAAGATCTAATTTTGACCTCAACTGCATCTTCTAATTTCTAATTTAGGTGTTACAACACATACTTGTGTAAAAATCAAATAAATGCCACCAAGTCGCATTGATAATAAAGATATGCGCAATGTAATCATATGGGTAATTACGAGAAAAAGGTTTCATATCGTGACCTAGTAAGCTATATAAAATTATATTCGTATTATACTAACAGTACATATAGTAATACGAATATATTGCAATTATATACAGTAGCTTGCAAAGTTATTATAGGTAGAAGCAAAATGAATTGTCAATTAATGACATACACATCCGAATTCAAAGCATAAAACATTGAAGTACAATGATATCCGCTACCCAATATATAATTAATTTTCTTTAGCACCTGAACATTTCTTTTGATAATGTCCAGGTGTTCCGCACAATAAGCATTTACGTTGTGGTCTCAAACTTGTGTCTACAGTACAATTTTCTTGCATATTGTTGACTTGACTCATGATTTCTTGTACTGCAGTTTTCCCTTTTGACATTTTTATAGCGCTTCAAATTCTTTTTTTACTGGGAGCACCTTGAATTTTAGTGACATGTGGATCATTTGTCTGATCAATTAAATGTTGCTGTAAAGTGTTAATACCATCTTTGTTCTGGATTTCACTGCTTTCTATTTCTTCTGAATTATTGCCATTATTATTAACGCTTCGTTTAGCCAAAATGAAATCCTTTAATAATTGAACTAACTCATTATCACTTTTAGTTTCCAAAGCAATGTTAATTGCAGTTTTAGCTATTGAGAATGCGACCCCAAATCTATTTCTCTGAGGAGCAATTTGCTGGACACTTGCTTGGTAATTAGAACTTTGAAAGTTTCTTGAACTTTGAAGAGTTAAATTAATTTCATGTGTAGTTTCAGCCGACGACTCTATTGCTATGAGAGATGTGAATTTTTAAGAGCTTTATCTAATTTCGCAAAAATATTATCTTTATACTATGAAACCTTGCAGCACTCAAATAAAGCATAACCCGCCAAAAATAGCAACAAATAATCCCTTTCATATGCGTTTCCAAGCAAGTATATATATGATTTCCATCATTAAAAAGAACCACTATATTGTCTTTACTGGAAAGTCCTCCTATTTGATGAATTCTCCACATTTCATTAATATTTGATATATCATTACTACTTAAAATAATTTTTAAGGTTGTTTGTGGTTCGTCAACTATATCCTCAATAAAATTATCGTTTATAGTATCAATATGTAAATCCTGTAATAAAATAAAAAACTTTAATGCAACTAAGAAACATACTTCAGGTATCAAGCTTTCCTATTGTCTTTCATAAGTAAAGGATTGTGAAATTTGAAATCGTTGTAGAGATAATATGAGCACTGTCAAAAATTCAACAAGCACATTATCAACGGACATAAAGAACTGAGAAGAGATATGTGGAAGTCCAATTGTTGAATACTTTGCCTTAATATCTGTTAATTTACAATATCGAATCTCTTCTTCGTGTCTTTTGTTAATTGCCTCTTCGATTTCACAAAGTGTGCTAGCACTATTAAGAGATCTTTTAATATATCATGAAATGATCCGATGCTTTGCGTGCTCTGAATACCTGTGTTGAATTGTAATGGAGTATAGGCTTTGGCCCAACTAATCCGATTAGGATGCAATTTTTTTGTCATATAACGTTCACATGCTGGAAACATTTTTATCATGAATTCCCACCGTTGCTCAAAACTTTCTACACTTAACAAATTTCGACACGAATAAAAAGCCTTACTAAAGCCCTTGAAAATTTGATCCCAAAGCTGCTTTGAGATGCTTGATTATATTTTGCCAGATATAAAATAAGCAGTAAAAATGAAGTGTATCCAGAAAATCTTGAGATACAGCATTTATTAGGCCGGCTCAGAATCAGTCCAAAAAGATTTTGGAACAACATTATTTGTCGCTTTTGCCAAATATTGTAAAATCCAAGTATATGTCGAAGAAAGCTCATCCTTCACTAAAGCATTTGCCACATTTCGTAATCTACCATAATTGTCTCTTACTATAAAAACATTCAGATACATGTTATACTTATTGGTCTTATATGTATTATCATTAGGCACTACATCAGAAAAGCGTCAGTACAATTCTTGTTGAGAGGGTGACATCCATAACATGCCCGATAAGCGCCATTCAGCACCGGAATGCTGAATAAATACCTTCCAACACGGGTCTTGAGACATTTTTTCAAAAAGAATATCAAGAAATAAAACAAAATCAGTCCTCTTATTATCATTTCAACATAATTTATAGATTATGTTATAGACATCTTGCTTATGAAACATATGCTGTGGATACTTTTTTTTAAGAATTTCTAATTGAGTAATTGGCGCTATATTACAATCTAAAAAAAACTTGATGTCTTGTATCATATCATCACTAAAATGCCGATATCTAGCAATAACATCAGATATTTGAGCAGGATTTATTTCGTGGTTATGTGTGTCTTTTAATGTCGTACATCTTATCTGATGTGTAGTTTTAGGAAGTGTGAAGTTGCAATGCTATTCACAATTTGTCTTTATAGTGCCCCGTACACAATGTGAATTTTGATCAATTATTTTTCGAGATATGTAAATACCACTTGATGAACAACGGAAAGACTTGCAACGAATAATACTAGGATCATTTAAGTCTTATCATTATGGAATGTTTGATATTCAAAACCACGCTCTAAGCAATAATTGTGTATAAACGTATCAACTGATTGCCTATCATCAAAAGAATCCCCCACACGAAGATTATATTGATAATTAGAAGCATTTATATTGCCAGAGTTATTGCTATTTTCAAAAAGCAATGGAATATCTGTATCGACATTATCAGCATATTCATATAAAGATAAAAAGTTATCACCACATATGTAAAACGACAGATGATTATTGCTTTTTTCAGCAAGTGGTGGAAGGTTTGTATTAAAAATAACACTGTCATCATAGTTGGAAAGTGATGGATAAAGATTTTTATTAATGATAATATCGCTATCTTCATTGTCAGAAAGCGATGAGGGATTTATATCGTTGAATATTTCCAGAACCGTTATAAATGAGTCCCAATCGACATCCATTAAAATTTCTGTGCAAAGTCGTCACCAAGTTCTAAGCTGACAGTTCGTATAAGATTCACTTGCTTACTTAGTAATTCGTTTATACTTTTTACTGACCACCTTATTATTTCTTGACACGAATTTTGTCTTTACGGTTTCATGAAGCACTTGGAAGAAAGGTAATCACAGTTTTAATCACGTTAGTTTCTTGTATTTAATGAAATAATTACGTAATATTATTTACAGTGAAATTCACCTACATACGTACGTAAATACCAGAAATTAAATATTACCCAAATAGATACGAGTTTAATTTGGGGTACCCCTGTATAGTGAAATTCACCGGAGGTTAATTATAAATAAATTCAAGATTTTATTTTATATATAAAATATTGAATTATTATATCTTGAACCAATGGTTATAGTTAACCATTATAATAATATGGTTAACTATAACCACGGCATTATAATAAATGGTTAACTATAACCACTTCAATTTTTTTTAAAAACCTTAGATATAGTCACGTGATACAATTCTTGATCGACTATAAAGGTTTTTTGAGTAACACAGCATTTTTTTCTATCGTTTGAATTTCAATACTTGTAACGACGATATTAAGGTTTGGAATTTTGCGTAAATAGCTTTGCTTAAAGCTTATACTAATTTTATTCCATTAAAGACATGTATGTCGGCTTATGGTCGTGAAGTGCTTGGCTCCCCTGAAAATAATGCATTAAGGCCAATTCAGGTTATTTAAATGTTTTGTCGAAGTTGGTTCAATATAATAGTCAATGTAGTTAATGCTAAGTCATCTTAAAGGCCCGTCATTCTTTTGATATACATAATGAACAACCTGGTTTCTCTAAAGACACCATTATTTTACCTAAAAGCATTGGAGCAACTGAACTTGGTTCAGAAGGTGTAAGAGCATTATCAGAGGCACCTTATAAAACCTCCGCTTTGACTTATTCGAATTATAGCTTATACCCATCTCAAGTGAGTTAGATTTTTTTTTAATAACGTTACTATTGAAGTATTACAATACGGATACTAATTAAACTCTATTTAAGGCTCATTATTCCTTTAATGTAAATAGGCTAGCTGCTACTTCTAACGATGATTTATATGAAAGTAGTGGAGCAAATGAACCTAGTTCAGATCAAGAAAAAGCATTAGCAGAGACATTCTGCAATAACACTACCTTAAACCCTTTAAGCCATTATTATTTGCCCATGAATGATATACTTGAAAGTACTGTTACCGATTTGTCTGATTTTCATAGAAGTGGCCTATCTTTGGTTAGTTAAATTATAATTCAAGTTGAATTAAAACAAATTTGATATATCAAATAGCATCGAGTATACCATTTGACACATCAGATTTTTAAAATTTGATACAATATGGATGATGTTATTCAACTTAATAACATCTATAAATTCTTTTTTTAGGAACACAGTTTGGATAATTATCACACCTAATTAAATCTTTTGAATATAGACTTACCACCTATAGCAACTCTTTCGGAACCTATGTTTGATAATCAGCAAGATGTCTACGACTCACAACTTCAAATTGAACATTCAAATTTTTTTGAATTGTCAGATTCTAGCAGCCAA
The DNA here is from genome assembly GCA_003550325.1 of Gigaspora rosea. Lineage (NCBI taxonomy): Eukaryota > Fungi > Glomeromycota > Glomeromycetes > Diversisporales > Gigasporaceae > Gigaspora > Gigaspora rosea. The sequence goes on from QKWP01001592.1 coordinate 50,404, forward strand.
AGTGAAAGCGATAGTATGGACACTAACGATCATCATAAATATATTTTTTATATACATATTGATGATCGTTTTAAAACATTTGAACAGATTAGAAAAAAACTCGACCAATATACGATGGAACGTGGATTTGCAGTTAGAAAGGGACGTACTCGTACACGTGATGATGGGTCAGTATGGAATGCAACTTGGGTGTGTTATTTGTCTGGACAATGGAAACCTAAAAAAAAAATAGATCCTGATGATCAATGGAATCGTGATGCGACAATTACAGGTTGTAAATAGCATTGTAATTTTTCAATTGGTAATACAGCAACAGAAATTCGTTGTTCTTTGATTGATGACGATTCAGTTCACAATCATCCAATGGATAGTAATATCAAAAGTAATGCTCCAAGATATTACCGATTAACCGATAAAATGATTAATAAAGTTGAATTATATCATAAATATAATGTTCAACTTAGTAAAATAATCAACTTACTTGAAAATGAATATCCTGATCATCCAATTAAGCCACGAAATATTTATAATGTAATAAATCGATTAAAAGGTACAGATAAAAGACTTAAAAATGATGCTGCTGATTTATTGAATTACCTTTTACGACAAAAATCATTGGACCCTGGTTGTATAGTTGAGCCAGTTATTGGCCATGTTGATAATGAACTTAGAGGTATTTTCTGGCAATCAGAAGAACAAGTGCAGTTAATGTCGAGATTTAATGATGTTTGTTTATTGGATACAACATGTAAAACTAACCGATATCGACAGCCATTAGCTTTGGTGCTTGTAGTTGATAATAATACAAGAAGCAGATTGGTTGCTCAGGCATTATTGCCAGATGAATCTATGGAATCTTTTAATTGGCTTTTTCATGCCTTAAAAAAGGAAATCCTGCTTATGAACCCGGTGTTATTTTTTCCGATTCAGATTATGCAATAGCTGCAGTGATTTCTACAATTTTTCTATTAGCTCATCACCATCTTTGTATATTTCACATTGGTAATAATATTAAAAAAACGGTGCAATCAAAGCTTGGTGACCAATATAATCAGTTTATGAGCAGTTTTTATGCTGCACGAAATGCACTACAAGTACCTATGTTTGAAATAGATATCAGCAATTAATTGAGACATATCCTAATATGGAATGTTATTTAAAAAAGCTTTATCAGTTAAAAAAAGCTGGGCTCGTTGTTTTACAACACAAGTCTTTAACACCGGTATTCAAAGTACCCAATGTGTAGAATGTTGTAATAATATTATTAAAAAATGTGTTAATTAGTCCTCAGCTTTAATCAAGCTATATAATGCAATTCAGAAATGGCTTGATCAAGAAAATAGATATAGTCGTTCTCAAGAAACTTTAACCTTTAATAATTGTAGATCACAATCAATAAGTCAAACATTATTTCCTGAAATTATTGCACTGTGTAAAAAATATTTTACATCTCATGTAATTGCTGAAATAAAAAAGCAAATTCAACAAGCACTTTGTACTGATGCTATTTATTTAATATTTTAGAAGATCAATGTGACAATGAACCAGATTTTACAAATACTTGTGTTGAAGATGATTATGATTCTCAACAAATTCAACTTAATTTGCTTTTAAATAATATATCATATGATAGTATTAAAGAAGCTTGGCGTATTGTTAGACTTACAGGTTCAACAAATGTTCATTATATTATCTTACTTCATAATAGCTCATTTTTATGCACATGCACTTGGTCTATTAGTCATGGGATTCCATGCTGGCTTATTTTGCTGTTCTTTTAGAATCAAGTATAGCTATTTTTCATATTTCTTTTATAATGCAACGCTGGTATAAAATATTTATTTTAATGAACCTGAAGATAGCTTCTATAATATTTCAGCAATTCGACCACATTATAATAAGCCTGCATCTGCACTTGCATCTGCATCTATTTTATCCAATCAACCTATTCTATCTAATCAATTTGAAAACCTTACTCTTATACGTAAAGCTTCAGGATCTAAAAAGCCAAATAAAAAGTTTCTTCAAAATCGAATACGTTACGGTAAAAGTTATAAATTATTACAATCAGTTTTAACTTTAGCAATGGAAACTGAAACGAATGAAGAAGTAAATAATTGGTGCTGCCAGTTTATTCAACAAAAAAGAAACATTTTGAAAGCCTCATTTACAGCTTCTGAATCAAATATTAATGAAATATCGAATCAAGAAAATGATCAAGAAAATGATCAAGAAAATGATTCAGTAAATGGTTTAAAAAATGTTCAAGAAGATAATCAAGAAGATAATCTAGAAAATGATCAAGAAAATACTATTCAAGTTACTAATCCGAATGTTATACAGACTAAAGGTCGACCAAGTTTAAGGCAAAAAAGTACATTAGAACTAGAAAGCAGAAGACCATTACAAACTATTAATGAGAATTCAAATAATGAAGAAAGTTCTAAGCATGGATATACTTGTTCTAATTGTCATATGCAAGAACATAATATTCGCTCATATAAATTGCTACGACATAAAAAGTGAACGTTTAATTGGCATTATTATATAATATGTAAATTACAATATACATCGTTATAATTTTAACATAATCTAATAAAACTTTAATTATTACTATTTGTTATTATAATAATCATGAAGCCTAAAGTTTAGGGTTAGGGTCGGTTTCATTATATTGAGTTTTGGGAGGGTTTTAGTGTATATCAAGTTATTAGGAAAGGGAGCGAAACGACTATAGGGTGAGCGAAGCGAGCCCTATAGCGTTGCTAAGCGTTAACGAAGCAACACAAATTGTACTACCTATAATAAAGTAGTATATTAATATGTTTAGCGACGTAGCTAATAAAAATGGTTTTATATAGTGGTTATAAATAATCACTGGTTATAACTAACCAATGATTATTTATAACCATCTATATTGTATAATATTTATAATGGTTATAAATAATCACTGGTTATAACTAACCAAT